>CAMRHE010001039.1:0-254016 GCA_947044405.1 Leptodactylus fallax | reverse complement strand
GGCACTATTTATACAGGGGTACACACGGACATTATTAATAAGGGGCACTATTTATACAGGGCACACACGGACATTATTAATAAGGGGCACTATTTATACAGGGTACACACGGACATTATTAATAAGGGGCGCTATTTATACAGGGTACACACGGACATTATTAATAAGGGGCACTATTTATACAGGGTACACACGGACATTATTAATAAGGAGCACTATTTATACAGGGTACACACGGACATTATTAATAAGGGGCACTATTTATACAGGGTACACACGGACATTATTAATAAGGGGCACTATTTATACAGGGTACACACGGACATTATTAATAAGGGGCACTATTTATACAGGGTACACACGGACATTATTAATAAGGGGCACTATTTATACAGGGTACACACGGACATTATTAATAAGGGGCACTATTTATACAGGGTACACACGGACATTATTAATAAGGAGCACTATTTATACAGGGTACACACGGACATTAAATAAGGGGCACTATATATACAGGGTACACACGGGCATTATTAATAAGGGGCACTATTTATACAGGGTACACACGGACATTATTAATAAGGGGCACTATTTATACAGGGTACACACGGACATTATTAATAAGGGGCACTATTTATACAGGGTACACACGGACATTATTAATAAGGGGCACTATTTATACAGGGTACACACGGACATTATTAATAAGGGGCACTATATATACAGGGTACACATGGACATTATTAATAAGGGGCACTATTTATACAGGGGTACACACGGACATTATTAATAAGGGGCACTATTTATACAGGGTACACACGGACATTATTAATAAGGGGCACTATTTATACAGGGTACACACGGACATTATTAATAAGGGGCACTATTTATACAGGGTACACACGGACATTATTAATAAGGGGCACTATTTATACAGGGTTCACACGGACATTATTAATAAGGGGCACTATTTATACAGGGTACACACGGACATTATTAATAAGGGGCACTAGTTATACAGGGTACACATGGACATTATTAATAAGGGGCACTATATATACAGGGTACACATGGGCATTATTAATAAGGGGCACTATTTATACAGGGTACACACGGACATTATTAATAAGGGGCACTATTTATACAGGGTACACACGGACATTATTAATAAGGGGCACTATTTATACAGGGTATACACGGACATTATTAATAAGGGGCACTATTTATACAGGGTACACCTGGGGCATTATTAATAAGGGGCACTATTTATACAGGGTACACACAGACATTATTAATAAGGGGCACTATTTATACAGGGTACACACGGACATTATTAATAAGGGGCACTATTTATACAGGGTACACACGGACATTATTAATAAGGGGCACTATTTATACAGGGTACACACGGACATTATTAATAAGGGGCACTATTTATACAGGGTACACATGGACATTATTAATAAGGGGCACTATTTATACAGGGTACACACGGACATTATTAATAAGGGGCACTATTTATACAGGGTACACACGGACATTATTAATAAGGGGCACTATTTATACAGGGTACACAAGGACATTATTAATAAGGGGCACTATTTATACAGGGTACACACGGACATTATTAATAAGGGGCACTATTTATACAGGGTACAAAGGGACATTATTAATAAGGGGCACTATTTATACAGGGTACACACGGACATTATTAATAAGGGGCACTATTTATACAGGGTACACACGGACATTATTAATAAGGGGCACTATTTATACAGGGTACACACGGACATTATTAATAAGGGGCACTATATATACAGGGTACACATGGACATTATTAATAAGGGGCACTATTTATACAGGGTACACACGGACATTATTAATAAGGGGCACTATTTATACAGGGTACACACGGACATTATTAATAAGGGGCACTATTTATACAGGGTACACACGGACATTATTAATAAGGGGCACTATTTATACAGGGAATACAGGGACATTATTAATAAGGGGCACCATTTATACAGGGTACACACGGACATTATTAATAAGGGGCACTATTTATACAGGGTACACACGGACATTATTAATAAGGGGCACTATTTATACAGGGTACACAGGGACATTATTAATAAGGGGCACTATTTATACAGGGTACACCTGGGGCATTATTAATAAGGGGCACTATTTATACAGGGTACACACGGACATTATTAATAAGGGGCACTATTTATACAGGGTACACATGGACATTATTAATAAGGGGCACTATTTATACAGGGTACACACGGACATTATTAATAAGGGGCACTATTTATACAGGGTACACATGGACATTATTAATAAGGGGCACTATTTATACAGGGTACACACGGACATTATTAATAAGGGGCACTATTTATACAGGGTACACATGGACATTATTAATAAGGGGCACTATTTATACAGGGTACACACGGACATTATTAATAAGGGGCACTATTTATACAGGGTACACACGGACATTATTAATAAGGGGCACTATTTATACAGGGTACACACGGACATTATTAATAAGGGGCACTATTTATACAGGGTACACACGGACATTATTAATAAGGGGCACTATTTATACAGGGTATACACACGGACATTATTAATAAGGGGCACTATTTATACAGGGTATACACGGACATTATTAATAAGGGGCACTATTTATACAGGGTACACACGGACATTATTAATAAGGGGCACTATTTATACAGGGTACACACGGACATTATTAATAAGGGGCACTATTTATACAGGGTATACAGGGACATTATTAATAAGGGGCACTATTTATACAGGGTACACACGGACATTATTAATAAGGGGCACTATTTATACAGGGTACACACGGACATTATTAATAAGGGGCACTATTTATACAGGGTACACACGGACATTATTAATAAGGGGCACTATTTATACAGGGTACACCTGGGACATTATTAATAAGGGGCACTATTTATACAGGGTACACACGGACATTATTAATAAGGGGCACTATTTATACAGGGTACACACGGACATTATTAATAAGGGACACTATTTATACAGGGTACACACGGACATTATTAATAAGGGGCACTATTTATACAGGGTACACACGGACATTATTAATAAGGGGCACTATTTATACAGGGTACACACGGACATTATTAATAAGGGGCACTATTTATACAGGGCACACACGGACATTATTAATAAGGGGCACTATTTATAAAGGGTACACACGGACATTATTAATAAGGGGCACTATTTATACAGGGTACACACGGACATTATTAATAAGGGGCACTATTTATACAGGGTACACAAGGACATTATTAATAAGGGGCACTATTTATACAGGGTACACACGGACATTATTAATAAGGGGCACTATTTATACAGGGTACACACGGACATTATTAATAAGGGGCACTATTTATACAGGGTACACACGGACATTATTAATAAGGGGCACTATTTATACAGGGTACACACGGACATTATTAATAAGGGGCACTATTTATACAGGGTACACACGGACATTATTAATAAGGGGCACTATTTATACAGGGTACACACGGACATTATTAATAAGGGGCACTATTTATACAGGGTATACACGGACATTATTAATAAGGGGCACTATTTATACAGGGTACACACGGACATTATTAATAAGGGGCACTATTTATACAGGGTACACACGGACATTATTAATAAGGGGCACTATTTATAC
This sequence comes from Leptodactylus fallax, assembly GCA_947044405.1. NCBI lineage: Eukaryota > Metazoa > Chordata > Amphibia > Anura > Leptodactylidae > Leptodactylus > Leptodactylus fallax. Next base: position 250,259 of record CAMRHE010001039.1, on the reverse strand, counting down.
AGGGCACACACGGACATTATTAATAAGGGGCACTATTTATACAGGGTACACACGGACATTATTAATAAGGGGCACTATTTATACAGGGTACACACGGACATTATTAATAAGGGGCACTATTTATACAGGGTACACACGGACATTATTAATAAGGGGCACTATTTATACAGGGTACACACTGGGGCATTATTAATAAGGGGCACTATTTATACAGGGTACACACGGACATTATTAATAAGGGGCACTATTTATACAGGGTACACATGGGACATTATTAATAAGGGGCACTATTTATACAGGGTACACACGGACATTATTAATAAGGGGCACTATTTATACAGGGTACACACTGGGACATTATTAATAAGGGGCACTATTTATACAGGGCACACACGGACATTATTAATAAGGGGCACTATTTATACAGGGTACACACGGACATTATTAATAAGGGGCACTATTTATACAGGGTACACACGGACATTATTAATAAGGGGCACTATTTATACAGGGTACACAGGGACATTATTAATAAGGGGCACTATTTATACAGGGTACACACGGACATTATTAATAAGGGGCACTATTTATACAGGGTACACACGGACATTATTAATAAGGGGCACTATTTATACAGGGTACACACGGACATTATTAATAAGGGGCACTATTTATACAGGGTACACACGGACATTATTAATAAGGGGCACTATTTATACAGGGTACACATGGGCATTATTAATAAGGGGCACTATTTATACAGGGTACACACGGACATTATTAATAAGGGGCACTATTTATACAGGGTACACATGGACATTATTAATAAGGGGCACTATTTATACAGGGTACACACGGACATTATTAATAAGGGGCACTATTTATACAGGGTACACACGGACATTATTAATAAGGGGCACTAGTTATACAGGGTACACATGGACATTATAATAAGGGGCACTATTTATACAGGGTACACACGGGCATTATTAATAAGGGGCACTATTTATACAGGGTACACACGGATTTTGGGGCCTTTTTCGGGTACACAGGACATTATTAATAAGGGGCACTATTTATACAGGGTACACACGGACATTATTAATAAGGGGCACTATTTATACAGGGTACACCAGGGACATTATTAATAAGGGGCACTATTTATACAGGGTACACACTGGGACATTATTAATAAGGGGCACTATTTATACAGGGTACACACGGACATTATTAATAAGGGGCACTATTTATACAGGGTACACACGGACATTATTAATAAGGGGCACTATTTATACAGGGTACACCTGGGACATTATTAATAAGGGGCACTATTTATACAGGGTACACACGGACATTATTAATAAGGGGCACTATTTATACAGGGTACACACGGACATTATTAATAAGGGGCACTATTTATACAGGGTACACACGGACATTATTAATAAGGGGCACTATTTATACAGGGTACACACGGACATTATTAATAAGGGGCACTATTTATACAGGGTACACACGGACATTATTAATAAGGGGCACTATTTATACAGGGTACACATGGACATTATTAATAAGGGGCACTATTTATACAGGGTACACATGGACATTATTAATAAGGGGCACTATTTATACAGGGTACACACGGACATTATTAATAAGGGGCACTATTTATACAGGGTACACACGGACATTATTAATAAGGGGCACTATTTATACAGGGTACACACGGACATTATTAATAAGGGGCACTATTTATACAGGGTACACACGGACATTATTAATAAGGGGCACTATTTATACAGGGTACACATGGACATTATTAATAAGGGGCACTATTTATACAGGGTACACAGGGACATTATTAATAAGGGGCACTATTTATACAGGGTACACACGGACATTATTAATAAGGGGCACTATTTATACAGGGTACACACGGACATTATTAATAAGGGGCACTATTTATACAGGGTACACACGGACATTATTAATAAGGGGCACTATTTATACAGGGTACACACGGACATTATTAATAAGGGGCACTAGTTATACAGGGTACACATGGACATTATTAATAAGGGGCACTATTTATACAGGGTACACACGGGCATTATTAATAAGGGGCACTATTTATACAGGGTACACACGGACATTATTAATAAGGGGCACTATTTATACAGGGTACACATGGACATTATTAATAAGGGGCACTATTTATACAGGGTACACACGGACATTATTAATAAGGGGCACTATTTATACAGGGTACACACGGAGGCATTATTAATAAGGGGCACTATTTATACAGGGTACACACTGGGGCATTATTAATAAGGGGCACTATTTATACAGGGTACACACGGACATTATTAATAAGGGGCACTATTTATACAGGGTATACACGGACATTATTAATAAGGGGCACTATTTATACAGGGTACACACTGGGGCATTATTAATAAGGGGCACTATTTATACAGGGTACACACGGACATTATTAATAAGGGGCACTATTTATACAGGGTACACACGGACATTATTAATAAGGGGCACTATTTATACAGGGTACACACGGACATTATTAATAAGGGGCACTATTTATACAGGGTGCACACGGACATTATTAATAAGGGGCACTATTTATACAGGGTACACATGGACATTATTAATAAGGGGCACTATTTATACAGGGTACACACGGACATTATTAATAAGGGGCACTATTTATACAGGGTACACACGGACATTATTAATAAGGGGCACTATTTATACAGGGTACACACGGACATTATTAATAAGGGGCACTATTTATACAGGGTACACACGGACATTATTAATAAGGGGCACTATTTATACAGGGTACACACGGACATTATTAATAAGGGGCACTATTTATACAGGGTACACTCGGACATTATTAATAAGGGGCACTATTTATACAGGGTACACACGGACATTATTAATAAGGGGCACTATTTATACAGGGTACACACGGACATTATTAATAAGGGGCACTATTTATACAGGGTACACATGGACATTATTAATAAGGGGCACTATTTATACAGGGTACACACGGACATTATTAATAAGGGGCACTATTTATACAGGGTACACACGGACATTATTAATAAGGGGCACTATTTATACAGGGTACACACGGACATTATTAATAAGGGGCACTATTTATACAGGGTACACACGGACATTATTAATAAGGGGCACTATTTATACAGGGCACACACGGACATTATTAATAAGGGGCACTATTTATACAGGGTACACACGGACATTATTAATAAGGGGCACTATTTATACAGGGTACACACGGACATTATTAATAAGGGGCACTATTTATACAGGGTACACACGGACATTATTAATAAGGGGCACTATTTATACAGGGTACACACGGACATTATTAATAAGGGGCACTATTTATACAGGGTACACACGGACATTATTAATAAGGGGCACTATTTATACAGGGTACACACGGACATTATTAATAAGGGGCACTATTTATACAGGGTACACACGGACATTATTAATAAGGGGCACTAGTTATACAGGGTACACACGGACATTAAATAAGGGGCACTATTTATACAGGGTACACACGGGGCATTATTAATAAGGGGCACTATTTATACAGGGTACACACGGACATTATTAATAAGGGGCACTATTTATACAGGGTACACACGGACATTATTAATAAGGGGCACTATTTATACAGGGTACACACGGACATTATTAATAAGGGGCACTATTTATACAGGGTACACACTGGGACATTATTAATAAGGGGCACTATTTATACAGGGTACACACGGGGCATTATTAATAAGGGGCACTATTTATACAGGGTACACACGGACATTATTAATAAGGGGCACTATTTATACAGGGTACACACGGACATTATTAATAAGGGGCACTATTTATACAGGGTACACCGGGGCATTATTAATAAGGGGCACTATTTATACAGGGTACACACGGACATTATTAATAAGGGGCACTATTTATACAGGGTACACACGGACATTATTAATAAGGGGCACTATTTATACAGGGTACACACGGACATTATTAATAAGGGGCACTATTTATACAGGGTACACACGGACATTATTAATAAGGGGCACTATTTATACAGGGTACACACGGACATTATTAATAAGGGGCACTATTTATACAGGGTACACACGGACATTATTAATAAGGGGCACTATTTATACAGGGTACACACGGACATTATTAATAAGGGGCACTATTTATACAGGGTACACACGGACATTATTAATAAGGGGCACTATTTATACAGGGTACACACGGACATTATTAATAAGGGGCACTATTTATACAGGGTACACACGGACATTATTAATAAGGGGCACTATTTATACAGGGTACACACGGACATTATTAATAAGGGGCACTATTTATACAGGGTACACACGGACATTATTAATAAGGGGCACTATTTATACAGGGTACACACGGACATTATTAATAAGGGGCACTATTTATACAGGGTACACACGGACATTATTAATAAGGGGCACTATTTATACAGGGTACACACGGACATTATTAATAAGGGGCACTATTTATACAGGGAATACACGGACATTATTAATAAGGGGCACTATTTATACAGGGTACACACGGACATTATTAATAAGGGGCACTATTTATACAGGGTACACACGGACATTATTAATAAGGGGCACTATTTATACAGGGTACACACGGACATTATTAATAAGGGGCACTATTTATACAGGGTACACACTGGGGCATTATTAATAAGGGGCACTATTTATACAGGGTACACACGGACATTATTAATAAGGGGCACTATTTATACAGGGTACACACGGACATTATTAATAAGGGGCACTATTTATACAGGGTACACACGGACATTATTAATAAGGGGCACTATTTATACAGGGTACACACGGACATTATTAATAAGGGGCACTATTTATACAGGGTACACATGGACATTATTAATAAGGGGCACTATTTATACAGGGTACACATGGACATTATTAATAAGGGGCACTATTTATACAGGGTACACACGGACATTATTAATAAGGGGCACTATTTATACAGGGTACACACGGACATTATTAATAAGGGGCACTATTTATACAGGGTACACACGGACATTATTAATAAGGGGCACTATTTATACAGGGTACACACGGACATTATTAATAAGGGGCACTATTTATACAGGGTACACACGGACATTATTAATAAGGGGCACTATTTATACAGGGTACACACGGACATTATTAATAAGGGGCACTATTTATACAGGGTACACACGGACATTATTAATAAGGGGCACTATTTATACAGGGTACACACGGACATTATTAATAAGGGGCACTATTTATACAGGGTACACACGGACATTATTAATAAGGGGCACTATTTATACAGGGTACACACGGACATTATTAATAAGGGGCACTATTTATACAGGGTACACACGGACATTATTAATAAGGGGCACTATTTATACAGGGTACACACGGACATTATTAATAAGGGGCACTATTTATACAGGGTACACACGGACATTATTAATAAGGGGCACTATTTATACAGGGTACACACGGACATTATTAATAAGGGGCACTATTTATACAGGGTACACACGGACATTATTAATAAGGGGCACTATTTATACAGGGTACACACGGACATTATTAATAAGGGGCACTATTTATACAGGGCACACACGGACATTATTAATAAGGGGCACTATTTATACAGGGTACACACGGACATTATTAATAAGGGGCACTATTTATACAGGGTACACACGGACATTATTAATAAGGGGCACTATTTATACAGGGTACACACGGACATTATTAATAAGGGGCACTATTTATACAGGGTACACACGGACATTATTAATAAGGGGCACTATTTATACAGGGTACACACGGACATTAAATAAGGGGCACTATATATACAGGGTACACCGGACATTATTAATAAGGGGCACTATTTATACAGGGTACACACGGACATTATTAATAAGGGGCACTATTTATACAGGGTACACACGGACATTATTAATAAGGGGCACTATTTATACAGGGTACACAGGGACATTATTAATAAGGGGCACTATTTATACAGGGTACACACGGACATTATTAATAAGGGGCACTATTTATACAGGGTACACACGGACATTATTAATAAGGGGCACTATTTATACAGGGTACACACGGACATTATTAATAAGGGGCACTATTTATACAGGGTACACAGGGACATTATTAATAAGGGGCACTATTTATACAGGGTACACAGGGACATTATTAATAAGGGGCACTATTTATACAGGGTACACACGGACATTATTAATAAGGGGCACTATTTATACAGGGTACACACGGACATTATTAATAAGGGGCACTATTTATACAGGGTACACACGGACATTATTAATAAGGGGCACTATTTATACAGGGTACACACGGACATTAAATAAGGGACTATATATACAGGGTACACCGGGGCATTATTAATAAGGGGCACTATTTATACAGGGTACACACGGACATTATTAATAAGGGGCACTATTTATACAGGGTACACACGGACATTATTAATAAGGGGCACTATTTATACAGGGTACACACGGACATTATTAATAAGGGGCACTATTTATACAGGGTACACACTGGGACATTATTAATAAGGGGCACTATTTATACAGGGTACACACGGACATTATTAATAAGGGGCACTATTTATACAGGGTACACACGGACATTATTAATAAGGGGCACTATTTATACAGGGTACACAGGGACATTATTAATAAGGGGCACTATTTATACAGGGTACACGGACGGCATTATTAATAAGGGGCACTATTTATACAGGGTACACACGGACATTATTAATAAGGGGCACTATTTATACAGGGTACACACGGACATTATTAATAAGGGGCACTATTTATACAGGGTACACACGGACATTATTAATAAGGGGCACTATTTATACAGGGTACACACGGACATTATTAATAAGGGGCACTATTTATACAGGGTACACACGGACATTATTAATAAGGGGCACTATTTATACAGGGTACACACGGACATTATTAATAAGGGGCACTATTTATACAGGGTACACACGGACATTATTAATAAGGGGCACTATTTATACAGGGTACACACGGACATTATTAATAAGGGGCACTATTTATACAGGGTACACACGGACATTATTAATAAGGGGCACTATTTATACAGGGTACACACGGACATTATTAATAAGGGGCACTATTTATACAGGGTACACACGGACATTATTAATAAGGGGCACTATTTATACAGGGTACACGGACGGACATTATTAATAAGGGGCACTATTTATACAGGGTACACACGGACATTATTAATAAGGGGCACTATTTATACAGGGTACACACGGACATTATTAATAAGGGGCACTATTTATACAGGGTACACACGGACATTATTAATAAGGGGCACTATTTATACAGGGTACACACGGACATTATTAATAAGGGGCACTATTTATACAGGGTACACACGGACATTATTAATAAGGGGCACTATTTATACAGGGTACACACGGACATTATTAATAAGGGGCACTATTTATACAGGGTACACACGGACATTATTAATAAGGGGCACTATTTATACAGGGTACACACGGACATTATTAATAAGGGGCACTATTTATACAGGGTACACACGGACATTATTAATAAGGGGCACTATTTATACAGGGTACACACGGACATTATTAATAAGGGGCACTATTTATACAGGGTACACACGGACATTATTAATAAGGGGCACTATTTATACAGGGACACACGGACATTATTAATAAGGGGCACTATTTATACAGGGTACACACGGACATTATTAATAAGGGGCACTATTTATACAGGGTACACACGGACATTATTAATAAGGGGCACTATTTATACAGGGTACACACGGACATTATTAATAAGGGGCACTATTTATACAGGGTACACACGGACATTATTAATAAGGGGCACTATTTATACAGGGTACACACGGACATTATTAATAAGGGGCACTATTTATACAGGGTACACACGGACATTATTAATAAGGGGCACTATTTATACAGGGTACACACGGACATTATTAATAAGGGGCACTATTTATACAGGGTACACACGGACATTATTAATAAGGGGCACTATTTATACAGGGTACACACGGACATTATTAATAAGGGGCACTATTTATACAGGGTACACACGGACATTATTAATAAGGGGCACTATTTACAGGGTACACACGGACATTAATAAGGGGCACTATATATACAGGGTACACACGGGCATTATTAATAAGGGGCACTATTTATACAGGGTACACACGGACATTATTAATAAGGGGCACTATTTATACAGGGTACACACGGACATTATTAATAAGGGGCACTATTTATACAGGGTACACACGGACATTATTAATAAGGGGCACTATTTATACAGGGTACACACGGACATTATTAATAAGGGGCACTATTTATACAGGGTACACACGGACATTATTAATAAGGGGCACTATTTATACAGGGTACACACGGACATTATTAATAAGGGGCACTATTTATACAGGGCACACACGGACATTATTAATAAGGGGCACTATTTATACAGGGTACACACGGACATTATTAATAAGGGGCACTATTTATACAGGGTACACACGGACATTATTAATAAGGGGCACTATTTATACAGGGTCACACGGACATTATTAATAAGGGGCACTATTTATACAGGGTACACACGGACATTATTAATAAGGGGCACTATTTATACAGGGTACACACGGACATTAATAAGGGGCGCTATTATACAGGGTACATGGCATATTAATAAGGGGCACTATTTATACAGGGTACACACGGACATTATTAATAAGGGGCACTATTTATACAGGGTACACACGGACATTATTAATAAGGGGCACTATTTATACAGGGTACACACGGACATTATTAATAAGGGGCACTATTTATACAGGGTACACACTGGGACATTATTAATAAGGGGCACTATTTATACAGGGTACACACGGACATTATTAATAAGGGGCACTATTTATACAGGGTACACACGGACATTATTAATAAGGGGCACTATTTATACAGGGTACACACGGACATTATTAATAAGGGGCACTATTTATACAGGGTACACACGGACATTATTAATAAGGGGCACTATTTATACAGGGTACACACGGACATTATTAATAAGGGGCACTATTTATACAGGGTACACACGGACATTATTAATAAGGGGCACTATTTATACAGGGTACACACGGACATTATTAATAAGGGGCACTATTTATACAGGGTACACACGGACATTATTAATAAGGGGCACTATTTATACAGGGCACACACGGACATTATTAATAAGGGGCACTATTTATACAGGGTACACAGGGACATTATTAATAAGGGGCACTATTTATCGGGTCACAGCCGGACATTATTAATAAGGGGCACTATTTATACAGGGTACACACGGACATTATTAATAAGGGGCACTATTTATACAGGGTACACACGGACATTATTAATAAGGGGCACTATTTATACAGGGTACACACGGACATTATTAATAAGGGGCACTATTTATACAGGGTACACACGGACATTATTAATAAGGGGCACTATTTATACAGGGTACACACGGACATTATTAATAAGGGGCACTATTTATACAGGGTACACACGGACATTATTAATAAGGGGCACTATTTATACAGGGTACACAGGGACATTATTAATAAGGGGCACTATTTATACAGGGTACACACGGACATTATTAATAAGGGGCACTATTTATACAGGGTACACACGGACATTATTAATAAGGGGCACTATTTATACAGGGTACACACGGACATTATTAATAAGGGGCACTATTTATACAGGGTACACACGGACATTATTAATAAGGGGCACTATTTATACAGGGTACACACGGACATTATTAATAAGGGGCACTATTTATACAGGGTACACACGGACATTATTAATAAGGGGCACTATTTATACAGGGTACACACGGACATTATTAATAAGGGGCACTATTTATACAGGGTACACACGGACATTATTAATAAGGGGCACTATTTATACAGGGTACACACGGACATTATTAATAAGGGGCACTATTTATACAGGGTACACACGGACATTATTAATAAGGGGCACTATTTATACAGGGTACACACGGACATTATTAATAAGGGGCACTATTTATACAGGGTACACACGGACATTATTAATAAGGGGCACTATTTATACAGGGCACACACGGACATTATTAATAAGGGGCACTATTTATACAGGGTACACACGGACATTATTAATAAGGGGCACTATTTATACAGGGTACACACGGACATTATTAATAAGGGGCACTATTTATACAGGGTACACAGGGACATTATTAATAAGGGGCACTATTTATACAGGGTACACACGGACATTATTAATAAGGGGCACTATTTATACAGGGTACACACGGACATTATTAATAAGGGGCACTATTTATACAGGGTACACACGGACATTATTAATAAGGGGCACTATTTATACAGGGTACACACGGACATTATTAATAAGGGGCACTATTTATACAGGGTACACACGGACATTATTAATACAGGGGGCAAGGGGCACTATTTATACAGGGTACACACGGACATTATTAATAAGGGGCACTATTTATACAGGGTACACACGGACATTATTAATAAGGGGCACTATTTATACAGGGTACACACGGACATTATTAATAAGGGGCACTATTTATACAGGGTACACACGGACATTATTAATAAGGGGCACTATTTATACAGGGTACACACTGGGGCATTATTAATAAGGGGCACTATTTATACAGGGTACACACGGACATTATTAATAAGGGGCACTATTTATACAGGGTACACACGGACATTATTAATAAGGGGCACTATTTATACAGGGTACACACGGACATTATTAATAAGGGGCACTATTTATACAGGGTACACACGGACATTATTAATAAGGGGCACTATTTATACAGGGTACACACGGACATTATTAATAAGGGGCACTATTTATACAGGGTACACACGGACATTATTAATAAGGGGCACTATTTATACAGGGTACACACGGACATTATTAATAAGGGGCACTATTTATACAGGGTACACATGGACATTATTAATAAGGGGCACTATTTATACAGGGTACACACGGACATTATTAATAAGGGGCACTATTTATACAGGGTACACAGGATTGTTAATAAGGGGCACTATTTATACAGGGTACACACGGACATTATTAATAAGGGGCACTATTTATACAGGGTACACACGGACATTATTAATAAGGGGCACTATTTATACAGGGCACACACGGACATTATTAATAAGGGGCACTATTTATACAGGGTACACACGGACATTATTAATAAGGGGCACTATTTATACAGGGTACACACGGACATTATTAATAAGGGGCACTATTTATACAGGGTACACACGGACATTATTAATAAGGGGCACTATTTATACAGGGTACACACGGACATTATTAATAAGGGGCACTATTTATACAGGGTACACACGGACATTATTAATAAGGGGCACTATTTATACAGGGTACACACGGACATTATTAATAAGGGGCACTATTTATACAGGGTACACACGGACATTATTAATAAGGGGCACTATTTATACAGGGTACACACGGACATTATTAATAAGGGGCACTATTTATACAGGGTACACACTGGGACATTATTAATAAGGGGCACTATTTATACAGGGTACACACGGACATTATTAATAAGGGGCACTATTTATACAGGGTACACACGGACATTATTAATAAGGGGCACTATTTATACAGGGTACACATGGACATTATTAATAAGGGGCACTATTTATACAGGGTACACACGGACATTATTAATAAGGGGCACTATTTATACAGGGTACACACGGACATTAATAATGGGGCACTATTTATACAGGGTACACACGGACATTATTAATAAGGGGCGCTATTATACAGGGTACACACGGACATTATTAATAAGGGGCACTATTTATACAGGGTACACACGGACATTATTAATAAGGGGCACTATTTATACAGGGTACACACGGACATTATTAATAAGGGGCACTATTTATACAGGGTACACACGGACATTATTAATAAGGGGCACTATTTATACAGGGTACACACGGACATTATTAATAAGGGGCACTATTTATACAGGGTACACACGGACATTATTAATAAGGGGCACTATTTATACAGGGCACACACGGACATTATTAATAAGGGGCACTATTTATACAGGGTACACACGGACATTATTAATAAGGGGCACTATTTATACAGGGTACACACGGACATTATTAATAGGGCACTATTTATACAGGGTACACACGGACATTATTAATAAGGGGCACTATTTATACAGGGTACACAGGGACATTATTAATAAGGGGCACTATTTATACAGGGTACACACGGACATTATTAATAAGGGGCACTATTTATACAGGGTACACACGGACATTATTAATAAGGGGCACTATTTATACAGGGTACACACGGACATTATTAATAAGGGGCACTATTTATACAGGGTACACACGGACATTATTAATAAGGGGCACTATTTATACAGGGTACACACGGACATTATTAATAAGGGGCACTATTTATACAGGGTACACACGGACATTATTAATAAGGGGCACTATTTATACAGGGTACACACGGACATTATTAATAAGGGGCACTATTTATACAGGGTACACACGGACATTATTAATAAGGGGCACTATTTATACAGGGTACACACGGACATTATTAATAAGGGGCACTATTTATACAGGGTACACATGGACATTATTAATAAGGGGCACTATTTATACAGGGTACACACGGACATTATTAATAAGGGGCACTATTTATACAGGGTACACACGGACATTATTAATAAGGGGCACTATTTATACAGGGTACACACGGACATTATTAATAAGGGGCACTATTTATACAGGGTACACACGGACATTATTAATAAGGGGCACTATTTATACAGGGTACACACGGACATTATTAATAAGGGGCACTATTTATACAGGGTACACACGGACATTATTAATAAGGGGCACTATTTATACAGGGTAGCCACACGGACATTATTAATAAGGGGCACTATTTATACAGGGTACACCGGACATTATTAATAAGGGGCACTATTTATACAGGGTACACACGGACATTATTAATAAGGGGCACTATTTATACAGGGTACACACGGACATTATTAATAAGGGGCACTATTTATACAGGGTACACACGGACATTATTAATAAGGGGCACTATTTATACAGGGTACACACGGACATTATTAATAAGGGGCACTATTTATACAGGGTACACACGGACATTATTAATAAGGGGCACTATTTATACAGGGTACACACGGACATTATTAATAAGGGGCACTATTTATACAGGGTACACACGGACATTATTAATAAGGGGCACTATTTATACAGGGTACACACGGACATTATTAATAAGGGGCACTATTTATACAGGGTACACACGGACATTATTAATAAGGGGCACTATTTATACAGGGTACACACGGACATTATTAATAAGGGGCACTATTTATACAGGGTACACATGGACATTATTAATAAGGGGCACTATTTATACAGGGTACACACGGACATTATTAATAAGGGGCACTATTTATACAGGGTACACACTGGGACATTATTAATAAGGGGCACTATTTATACAGGGTACACACGGACATTATTAATAAGGGGCACTATTTATACAGGGTACACACGGACATTATTAATAAGGGGCACTATTTATACAGGGTACACACGGACATTATTAATAAGGGGCACTATTTATACAGGGTACACACGGACATTATTAATAAGGGGCACTATTTATACAGGGTACACACGGACATTATTAATAAGGGGCACTATTTATACAGGGTACACACGGACATTATTAATAAGGGGCACTATTTATACAGGGTACACACGGACATTATTAATAAGGGGCACTATTTATACAGGGTACACACGGACATTATTAATAAGGGGCACTATTTATACAGGGTACACACGGACATTATTAATAAGGGGCACTATTTATACAGGGTACACACGGACATTATTAATAAGGGGCACTATTTATACAGGGTACACACGGACATTATTAATAAGGGGCACTATTTATACAGGGTACACACGGACATTATTAATAAGGGGCACTATTTATACAGGGTACACACGGACATTATTAATAAGGGGCACTATTTATACAGGGTACACACGGACATTATTAATAAGGGGCACTATTTATACAGGGTACACACGGACATTATTAATAAGGGGCACTATTTATACAGGGTACACACGGACATTATTAATAAGGGGCACTATTTATACAGGGTACACACGGACATTATTAATAAGGGGCACTATTTATACAGGGTACACACGGACATTATTAATAAGGGGCACTATTTATACAGGGTACACACGGACATTATTAATAAGGGGCACTATTTATACAGGGTACACACGGACATTATTAATAAGGGGCACTATTTATACAGGGTACACACGGACATTATTAATAAGGGGCACTATTTATACAGGGTACACACGGGACATTATTAATAAGGGGCACTATTTATACAGGGTACACACGGACATTATTAATAAGGGGCACTATTTATACAGGGTACACATGGACATTATTAATAAGGGGCACTATTTATACAGGGTACACACGGACATTATTAATAAGGGGCACTATTTATACAGGGTACACACGGACATTATTAATAAGGGGCACTATTTATACAGGGTACACACGGACATTATTAATAAGGGGCACTATTTATACAGGGTACACACGGACATTATTAATAAGGGGCACTATTTATACAGGGTACACACGGACATTATTAATAAGGGGCACTATTTATACAGGGTACACACGGACATTATTAATAAGGGGCACTATTTATACAGGGTACACACGGACATTATTAATAAGGGGCACTATTTATACAGGGTACACACGGACATTATTAATAAGGGGCACTATTTATACAGGGTACACACGGACATTATTAATAAGGGGCACTATTTATACAGGGTACACACGGACATTATTAATAAGGGGCACTATTTATACAGGGTACACACGGACATTATTAATAAGGGGCACTATTTATACAGGGTACACACGGACATTATTAATAAGGGGCACTATTTATACAGGGCACACACGGACATTATTAATAAGGGGCACTATTTATACAGGGTACACACGGACATTATTAATAAGGGGCACTATTTATACAGGGTACACACGGACATTATTAATAAGGGGCACTATTTATACAGGGTACACACGGACATTATTAATAAGGGGCACTATTTATACAGGGTACACACTGGGACATTATTAATAAGGGGCACTATTTATACAGGGTACACACGGACATTATTAATAAGGGGCACTATTTATACAGGGTACACACGGACATTATTAATAAGGGGCACTATTTATACAGGGTACACACGGACATTATTAATAAGGGGCACTATTTATACAGGGTACACACGGGACATTATTAATAAGGGGCACTATTTATACAGGGTACACACGGACATTATTAATAAGGGGCACTATTTATACAGGGTACACACGGACATTATTAATAAGGGGCACTATTTATACAGGGTACACACGGACATTATTAATAAGGGGCACTATTTATACAGGGTACACACGGACATTATTAATAAGGGGCACTATTTATACAGGGTACACACGGACATTATTAATAAGGGGCACTATTTATACAGGGTACACACGGACATTATTAATAAGGGGCACTATTTATACAGGGTACACACGGACATTATTAATAAGGGGCACTATTTATACAGGGTACACACGGACATTATTAATAAGGGGCACTATTTATACAGGGTACACACGGACATTATTAATAAGGGGCACTATTTATACAGGGTACACACGGACATTATTAATAAGGGGCACTATTTATACAGGGTACACACGGACATTATTAATAAGGGGCACTATTTATACAGGGTACACACGGACATTATTAATAAGGGGCACTATTTATACAGGGTACACACGGACATTATTAATAAGGGGCACTATTTATACAGGGTACACACGGACATTATTAATAAGGGGCACTATTTATACAGGGTACACACGGACATTATTAATAAGGGGCACTATTTATACAGGGTACACACGGACATTATTAATAAGGGGCACTATTTATACAGGGTACACACGGACATTATTAATAAGGGGCACTATTTATACAGGGTACACACGGACATTATTAATAAGGGGCACTATTTATACAGGGTACACACGGACATTATTAATAAGGGGCACTATTTATACAGGGTACACACGGACATTATTAATAAGGGGCACTATTTATACAGGGTACACATGGACATTATTAATAAGGGGCACTATTTATACAGGGTACACACGGACATTATTAATAAGGGGCACTATTTATACAGGGTACACACGGACATTATTAATAAGGGGCACTATTTATACAGGGTACACACGGACATTATTAATAAGGGGCACTATTTATACAGGGTACACACGGACATTATTAATAAGGGGCACTATTTATACAGGGTACACACGGACATTATTAATAAGGGGCACTATTTATACAGGGTACACACGGACATTATTAATAAGGGGCACTATTTATACAGGGTACACACGGACATTATTAATAAGGGGCACTATTTATACAGGGTACACACGGGCATTATTAATAAGGGGCACTATTTATACAGGGTACACACGGACATTATTAATAAGGGGCACTATTTATACAGGGTACACACGGACATTATTAATAAGGGGCACTATTTATACAGGGTACACACGGACATTATTAATAAGGGGCACTATTTATACAGGGTACACACGGGGCATTATTAATAAGGGGCACTATTTATACAGGGTACACACGGACATTATTAATAAGGGGCACTATTTATACAGGGTACACACGGACATTATTAATAAGGGGCACTATTTATACAGGGTACACACGGACATTATTAATAAGGGGCACTATTTATACAGGGTACACACGGACATTATTAATAAGGGGCACTATTTATACAGGGTACACACGGACATTATTAATAAGGGGCACTATTTATACAGGGTACACACGGACATTATTAATAAGGGGCACTATTTATACAGGGTACACACGGACATTATTAATAAGGGGCACTATTTATACAGGGTACACACGGACATTATTAATAAGGGGCACTATTTATACAGGGTACACACGGACATTATTAATAAGGGGCACTATTTATACAGGGTACACAGGGACATTATTAATAAGGGGCACTATTTATACAGGGTACACACGGACATTATTAATAAGGGGCACTATTTATACAGGGTACACACGGACATTATTAATAAGGGGCACTATTTATACAGGGTACACACGGACATTATTAATAAGGGGCACTATTTATACAGGGTACACACGGACATTATTAATAAGGGGCACTATTTATACAGGGTACACACGGACATTATTAATAAGGGGCACTATTTATACAGGGTACACACGGACATTATTAATAAGGGGCACTATTTATACAGGGTACACACGGACATTATTAATAAGGGGCACTATTTATACAGGGTACACACGGACATTATTAATAAGGGGCACTATTTATACAGGGTACACACGGACATTATTAATAAGGGGCACTATTTATACAGGGTACACACGGACATTATTAATAAGGGGCACTATTTATACAGGGTACACACGGACATTATTAATAAGGGGCACTATTTATACAGGGTACACACGGGACATTATTAATAAGGGGCACTATTTATACAGGGTACACACGGACATTATTAATAAGGGGCACTATTTATACAGGGTACACACGGACATTATTAATAAGGGGCACTATTTATACAGGGTACACACGGACATTATTAATAAGGGGCACTATTTATACAGGGTACACATGGACATTATTAATAAGGGGCACTATTTATACAGGGTACACATGGACATTATTAATAAGGGGCACTATTTATACAGGGTACACATGGACATTATTAATAAGGGGCACTATTTATACAGGGTACACACGGACATTATTAATAAGGGGCACTATTTATACAGGGTACACACGGACATTATTAATAAGGGGCACTATTTATACAGGGCACACACGGACATTATTAATAAGGGGCACTATTTATACAGGGTACACACGGACATTATTAATAAGGGGCACTATTTATACAGGGTACACACGGACATTATTAATAAGGGGCACTATTTATACAGGGTACACACGGACATTATTAATAAGGGGCACTATTTATACAGGGTACACACGGACATTATTAATAAGGGGCACTATTTATACAGGGTACACACGGACATTATTAATAAGGGGCACTATTTATACAGGGTACACACGGACATTATTAATAAGGGGCACTATTTATACAGGGTACACACGGACATTATTAATAAGGGGCACTATTTATACAGGGTACACACGGACATTATTAATAAGGGGCACTATTTATACAGGGTACACACGGACATTATTAATAAGGGGCACTATTTATACAGGGTACACCAGGGACATTATTAATAAGGGGCACTATTTATACAGGGTACACACGGACATTATTAATAAGGGGCACTATTTATACAGGGTACACACGGACATTATTAATAAGGGGCACTATTTATACAGGGTACACACGGACATTATTAATAAGGGGCACTATTTATACAGGGTACACACGGACATTATTAATAAGGGGCACTATTTATACAGGGTACACACGGACATTATTAATAAGGGGCACTATTTATACAGGGTACACACGGACATTATTAATAAGGGGCACTATTTATACAGGGTACACATGGACATTATTAATAAGGGGCACTATTTATACAGGGTACACACGGACATTATTAATAAGGGGCACTATTTATACAGGGTACACACGGACATTATTAATAAGGGGCACTATTTATACAGGGCACACACGGACATTATTAATAAGGGGCACTATTTATACAGGGTACACACGGACATTATTAATAAGGGGCACTATTTATACAGGGTACACACGGACATTATTAATAAGGGGCACTATTTATACAGGGTACACACGGACATTATTAATAAGGGGCACTATTTATACAGGGTACACACGGACATTATTAATAAGGGGCACTATTTATACAGGGTACACACGGACATTATTAATAAGGGGCACTATTTATACAGGGTACACACGGACATTATTAATAAGGGGCACTATTTATACAGGGTACACACGGACATTATTAATAAGGGGCACTATTTATACAGGGTACACACGGACATTATTAATAAGGGGCACTATTTATACAGGGTACACACTGGACATTATTAATAAGGGGCACTATTTATACAGGGTACACACGGACATTATTAATAAGGGGCACTATTTATACAGGGTACACACGGACATTATTAATAAGGGGCACTATTTATACAGGGTACACACGGACATTATTAATAAGGGGCACTATTTATACAGGGTACACACGGACATTATTAATAAGGGGCACTATTTATACAGGGTACACATGGACATTATTAATAAGGGGCACTATTTATACAGGGTACACACGGACATTATTAATAGGGGCGCTATATACAGGGTACACAGGACATTATTAATAAGGGGCACTATTTATACAGGGTACACACGGACATTATTAATAAGGGGCACTATTTATACAGGGTACACACGGACATTATTAATAAGGGGCACTATTTATACAGGGCACACACGGACATTATTAATAAGGGGCACTATTTATACAGGGTACACACGGACATTATTAATAAGGGGCACTATTTATACAGGGTACACACGGACATTATTAATAAGGGGCACTATTTATACAGGGTACACACGGACATTATTAATAAGGGGCACTATTTATACAGGGTACACACGGACATTATTAATAAGGGGCACTATTTATACAGGGTACACACGGACATTATTAATAAGGGGCACTATTTATACAGGGTACACACGGACATTATTAATAAGGGGCACTATTTATACAGGGTACACACGGACATTATTAATAAGGGGCACTATTTATACAGGGTACACACGGACATTATTAATAAGGGGCACTATTTATACAGGGTACACACGGACATTATTAATAAGGGGCACTATTTATACAGGGTACACACGGACATTATTAATAAGGGGCACTATTTATACAGGGTACACACGGACATTATTAATAAGGGGCACTATATATACAGGGTACACACGGACATTATTAATAAGGGGCACTATTTATACAGGGTACACACGGACATTATTAATAAGGGGCACTATTTATACAGGGTACACATGGACATTATTAATAAGGGGCACTATTTATACAGGGTACACACGGACATTATTAATAAGGGGCACTATTTATACAGGGTACACACTGGGACATTATTAATAAGGGGCACTATTTATACAGGGTACACACGGACATTATTAATAAGGGGCACTATTTATACAGGGTACACACGGACATTATTAATAAGGGGCACTATTTATACAGGGTACACACGGACATTATTAATAAGGGGCACTATTTATACAGGGTACACACGGACATTATTAATAAGGGGCACTATTTATACAGGGTACACACGGACATTATTAATAAGGGGCACTATTTATACAGGGTACACACGGACATTATTAATAAGGGGCACTATTTATACAGGGTACACACGGACATTATTAATAAGGGGCACTATTTATACAGGGTACACACGGACATTATTAATAAGGGGCACTATTTATACAGGGTACACACGGACATTATTAATAAGGGGCACTATTTATACAGGGTACACACGGACATTATTAATAAGGGGCACTATTTATACAGGGTACACACGGACATTATTAATAAGGGGCACTATTTATACAGGGTACACACGGACATTATTAATAAGGGGCACTATTTATACAGGGTACACACGGACATTATTAATAAGGGGCACTATTTATACAGGGTACACACGGACATTATTAATAAGGGGCACTATTTATACAGGGTACACACGGACATTATTAATAAGGGGCACTATTTATACAGGGTACACACGGACATTATTAATAAGGGGCACTATTTATACAGGGTACACACGGACATTATTAATAAGGGGCACTATTTATACAGGGTACACACGGACATTATTAATAAGGGGCACTATTTATACAGGGTACACACGGACATTATTAATAAGGGGCACTATTTATACAGGGTACACACGGACATTATTAATAAGGGGCACTATTTATACAGGGTACACACGGACATTATTAATAAGGGGCACTATTTATACAGGGTACACCTGGGGCATTATTAATAAGGGGCACTATTTATACAGGGTACACACGGACATTATTAATAAGGGGCACTATTTATACAGGGTACACATGGACATTATTAATAAGGGGCACTATTTATACAGGGTACACACGGACATTATTAATAAGGGGCACTATTTATACAGGGTACACATGGACATTATTAATAAGGGGCACTATTTATACAGGGTACACATGGACATTATTAATAAGGGGCACTATTTATACAGGGTACACACGGACATTATTAATAAGGGGCACTATTTATACAGGGTACACACGGACATTATTAATAAGGGGCACTATTTATACAGGGTACACACGGACATTATTAATAAGGGGCACTATTTATACAGGGTACACACGGACATTATTAATAAGGGGCACTATTTATACAGGGTACACACGGACATTATTAATAAGGGGCACTATTTATACAGGGTACACACGGACATTATTAATAAGGGGCACTATTTATACAGGGTACACACGGACATTATTAATAAGGGGCACTATTTATACAGGGTACACACGGACATTATTAATAAGGGGCACTATTTATACAGGGTACACACGGACATTATTAATAAGGGGCACTATTTATACAGGGTACACACGGACATTATTAATAAGGGGCACTATTTATACAGGGTACACACGGACATTATTAATAAGGGGCACTATTTATACAGGGTACACACGGACATTATTAATAAGGGGCACTATTTATACAGGGTACACACGGGACATTATTAATAAGGGGCACTATTTATACAGGGTACACACGGACATTATTAATAAGGGGCACTATTTATACAGGGTACACACGGACATTATTAATAAGGGGCACTATTTATACAGGGTACACACGGACATTATTAATAAGGGGCACTATTTATACAGGGTACACACGGACATTATTAATAAGGGGCACTATTTATACAGGGTACACACGGACATTATTAATAAGGGGCACTATTTATACAGGGTACACACGGACATTATTAATAAGGGGCACTATTTATACAGGGTACACACGGACATTATTAATAAGGGGCACTATTTATACAGGGTACACACGGACATTATTAATAAGGGGCACTATTTATACAGGGTACACACGGACATTATAATAAGGGGCACTATTTATACAGGGTACACACGGACATTATTAATAAGGGGCACTATTTATACAGGGTACACACGGACATTATTAATAAGGGGCACTATTTATACAGGGTACACACGGACATTATTAATAAGGGGCACTATTTATACAGGGTACACACGGACATTATTAATAAGGGGCACTATTTATACAGGGTACACACTGGGACATTATTAATAAGGGGCACTATTTATACAGGGTACACACGGACATTATTAATAAGGGGCACTATTTATACAGGGTACACACGGACATTATTAATAAGGGGCACTATTTATACAGGGTACACACGGACATTATTAATAAGGGGCACTATTTATACAGGGTACACACGGACATTATTAATAAGGGGCACTATTTATACAGGGTACACACGGACATTATTAATAAGGGGCACTATTTATACAGGGTACACACGGACATTATTAATAAGGGGCACTATTTATACAGGGTACACACGGACATTATTAATAAGGGGCACTATTTATACAGGGTACACACGGACATTATTAATAAGGGGCACTATTTATACAGGGTACACACGGACATTATTAATAAGGGGCACTATTTATACAGGGTACACACGGACATTATTAATAAGGGGCACTATTTATACAGGGTACACACGGACATTATTAATAAGGGGCACTATTTATACAGGGTACACACGGACATTATTAATAAGGGGCACTATTTATACAGGGTACACACGGACATTATTAATAAGGGGCACTATTTATACAGGGTACACATGGACATTATTAATAAGGGGCACTATTTATACAGGGTACACAGGGACATTATTAATAAGGGGCACTATTTATACAGGGTACACACGGACATTATTAATAAGGGGCACTATTTATACAGGGTACACACGGACATTATTAATAAGGGGCACTATTTATACAGGGTACACACGGACATTATTAATAAGGGGCACTATTTATACAGGGTACACACGGACATTATTAATAAGGGGCACTATTTATACAGGGTACACACGGACATTATTAATAAGGGGCACTATTTATACAGGGTACACACGGACATTATTAATAAGGGGCACTATTTATACAGGGTACACACTGGGACATTATTAATAAGGGGCACTATTTATACAGGGTACACACGGACATTATTAATAAGGGGCACTATTTATACAGGGTACACACGGACATTATTAATAAGGGGCACTATTTATACAGGGTACACACGGACATTATTAATAAGGGGCACTATTTATACAGGGTACACACGGACATTATTAATAAGGGGCACTATTTATACAGGGTACACACGGACATTATTAATAAGGGGCACTATTTATACAGGGTACACACGGACATTATTAATAAGGGGCACTATTTATACAGGGTACACACGGACATTATTAATAAGGGGCACTATTTATACAGGGTACACACGGACATTATTAATAAGGGGCACTATTTATACAGGGTACACACGGACATTATTAATAAGGGGCACTATTTATACAGGGAACACACGGACATTATTAATAAGGGGCACTATTTATACAGGGTACACACGGACATTATTAATAAGGGGCACTATTTATACAGGGTACACACGGACATTATTAATAAGGGGCACTATTTATACAGGGTACACACGGACATTATTAATAAGGGGCACTATTTATACAGGGTACACACTGGGACATTATTAATAAGGGGCACTATTTATACAGGGTACACACGGACATTATTAATAAGGGGCACTATTTATACAGGGTACACACGGACATTATTAATAAGGGGCACTATTTATACAGGGTACACACGGACATTATTAATAAGGGGCACTATTTATACAGGGTACACACGGACATTATTAATAAGGGGCACTATTTATACAGGGTACACACGGACATTATTAATAAGGGGCACTATTTATACAGGGTACACACGGACATTATTAATAAGGGGCACTATTTATACAGGGTACACACGGACATTATTAATAAGGGGCACTATTTATACAGGGTACACACGGACATTATTAATAAGGGGCACTATTTATACAGGGTACACACGGACATTATTAATAAGGGGCACTATTTATACAGGGTACACACGGACATTATTAATAAGGGGCACTATTTATACAGGGTACACACGGACATTATTAATAAGGGGCACTATTTATACAGGGTACACACGGACATTATTAATAAGGGGCACTATTTATACAGGGTACACACGGACATTATTAATAAGGGGCACTATTTATACAGGGTACACACGGACATTATAATAAGGGGCACTATTTATACAGGGTACACACGGACATTATTAATAAGGGGCACTATTTATACAGGGTACACACGGACATTATTAATAAGGGGCACTATTTATACAGGGTACACACGGACATTATTAATAAGGGGCACTATTTATACAGGGTACACACGGACATTATTAATAAGGGGCACTATTTATACAGGGTACACCTGGGACATTATTAATAAGGGGCACTATTTATACAGGGTACACACGGACATTATTAATAAGGGGCACTATTTATACAGGGTACACACGGACATTATTAATAAGGGGCACTATTTATACAGGGTACACACGGACATTATTAATAAGGGGCACTATTTATACAGGGTACACACGGACATTATTAATAAGGGGCACTATTTATACAGGGTACACACGGACATTATTAATAAGGGGCACTATTTATACAGGGTACACACGGACATTATTAATAAGGGGCACTATTTATACAGGGTACACACGGACATTATTAATAAGGGGCACTATTTATACAGGGTACACACGGACATTATTAATAAGGGGCACTATTTATACAGGGTACACACGGACATTATTAATAAGGGGCACTATTTATACAGGGTACACAGGGACATTATTAATAAGGGGCACTATTTATACAGGGTACACACGGACATTATTAATAAGGGGCACTATTTATACAGGGTACACACGGACATTATTAATAAGGGGCACTATTTATACAGGGTACACACGGACATTATTAATAAGGGGCACTATTTATACAGGGAACACACGGACATTATTAATAAGGGGCACTATTTATACAGGGTACACACGGACATTATTAATAAGGGGCACTATTTATACAGGGTACACACGGACATTATTAATAAGGGGCACTATTTATACAGGGTACACACGGACATTATTAATAAGGGGCACTATTTATACAGGGTACACACTGGGACATTATTAATAAGGGGCACTATTTATACAGGGTACACACGGACATTATTAATAAGGGGCACTATTTATACAGGGTACACACGGACATTATTAATAAGGGGCACTATTTATACAGGGTACACACGGACATTATTAATAAGGGGCACTATTTATACAGGGTACACACGGACATTATTAATAAGGGGCACTATTTATACAGGGTACACACGGACATTATTAATAAGGGGCACTATTTATACAGGGTACACACGGACATTATTAATAAGGGGCACTATTTATACAGGGTACACACGGACATTATTAATAAGGGGCACTATTTATACAGGGTACACACGGACATTATTAATAAGGGGCACTATTTATACAGGGTACACACGGGCATTATTAATAAGGGGCACTATTTATACAGGGTACACACGGACATTATTAATAAGGGGCACTATTTATACAGGGTACACACGGACATTATTAATAAGGGGCACTATTTATACAGGGTACACACGGACATTATTAATAAGGGGCACTATTTATACAGGGTACACACGGACATTATTAATAAGGGGCACTATTTATACAGGGTACACACGGACATTATTAATAAGGGGCACTATTTATACAGGGTACACACGGGCATTATTAATAAGGGGCACTATTTATACAGGGTACACACGGACATTATTAATAAGGGGCACTATTTATACAGGGTACACATGGACATTATTAATAAGGGGCACTATTTATACAGGGTACACACGGACATTATTAATAAGGGGCACTATTTATACAGGGTACACACTGGGACATTATTAATAAGGGGCACTATTTATACAGGGTACACACGGACATTATTAATAAGGGGCACTATTTATACAGGGTACACACGGACATTATTAATAAGGGGCACTATTTATACAGGGTACACACGGACATTATTAATAAGGGGCACTATTTATACAGGGTACACACGGACATTATTAATAAGGGGCACTATTTATACAGGGTACACACGGACATTATTAATAAGGGGCACTATTTATACAGGGTACACACGGACATTATTAATAAGGGGCACTATTTATACAGGGTACACACGGACATTATTAATAAGGGGCACTATTTATACAGGGTACACACGGACATTATTAATAAGGGGCACTATTTATACAGGGTACACACGGACATTATTAATAAGGGGCACTATTTATACAGGGTACACACGGACATTATTAATAAGGGGCACTATTTATACAGGGTACACACGGACATTATTAATAAGGGGCACTATTTATACAGGGTACACACGGACATTATTAATAAGGGGCACTATTTATACAGGGTACACACGGACATTATTAATAAGGGGCACTATTTATACAGGGTACACACGGACATTATTAATAAGGGGCACTATTTATACAGGGTACACACGGACATTATTAATAAGGGGCACTATTTATACAGGGTACACACGGACATTATTAATAAGGGGCACTATTTATACAGGGTACACACGGACATTATTAATAAGGGGCACTATTTATACAGGGTACACAGGGACATTATTAATAAGGGGCACTATTTATACAGGGTACACACGGACATTATTAATAAGGGGCACTATTTATACAGGGTACACACGGACATTATTAATAAGGGGCACTATTTATACAGGGTACACACGGACATTATTAATAAGGGGCACTATTTATACAGGGTACACCGGGACATTATTAATAAGGGGCACTATTTATACAGGGTACACACGGACATTATTAATAAGGGGCACTATTTATACAGGGTACACACGGACATTATTAATAAGGGGCACTATTTATACAGGGTACACACGGACATTATTAATAAGGGGCACTATTTATACAGGGTACACACGGACATTATTAATAAGGGGCACTATTTATACAGGGTACACACGGACATTATTAATAAGGGGCACTATTTATACAGGGTACACACGGACATTATTAATAAGGGGCACTATTTATACAGGGTACACACGGACATTATTAATAAGGGGCACTATTTATACAGGGTACACACGGACATTATTAATAAGGGGCACTATTTATACAGGGTACACACGGACATTATTAATAAGGGGCACTATTTATACAGGGTACACACGGACATTATTAATAAGGGGCACTATATATACAGGGTACACACGGACATTATTAATAAGGGGCACTATTTATACAGGGTACACACGGACATTATTAATAAGGGGCACTATTTATACAGGGTACACACGGACATTATTAATAAGGGGCACTATTTATACAGGGTACACACGGACATTATTAATAAGGGGCACTATTTATACAGGGTACACACGGACATTATTAATAAGGGGCACTATTTATACAGGGTACACACGGACATTATTAATAAGGGGCACTATTTATACAGGGTACACACGGGCATTATTAATAAGGGGCACTATTTATACAGGGTACACACGGACATTATTAATAAGGGGCACTATTTATACAGGGTACACACGGACATTATTAATAAGGGGCACTATTTATACAGGGTACACACGGACATTATTAATAAGGGGCACTATTTATACAGGGTACACACTGGGACATTATTAATAAGGGGCACTATTTATACAGGGTACACACGGACATTATTAATAAGGGGCACTATTTATACAGGGTACACACGGACATTATTAATAAGGGGCACTATTTATACAGGGTACACACGGACATTATTAATAAGGGGCACTATTTATACAGGGTACACACGGACATTATTAATAAGGGGCACTATTTATACAGGGTACACACGGACATTATTAATAAGGGGCACTATTTATACAGGGTACACACGGACATTATTAATAAGGGGCACTATTTATACAGGGTACACACGGACATTATTAATAAGGGGCACTATTTATACAGGGTACACACGGACATTATTAATAAGGGGCACTATTTATACAGGGTACACACGGACATTATTAATAAGGGGCACTATTTATACAGGGTACACACGGACATTATTAATAAGGGGCACTATTTATACAGGGTACACACGGACATTATTAATAAGGGGCACTATTTATACAGGGTACACACGGACATTATTAATAAGGGGCACTATTTATACAGGGTACACACGGACATTATTAATAAGGGGCACTATTTATACAGGGTACACACGGACATTATTAATAAGGGGCACTATTTATACAGGGTACACACGGACATTATTAATAAGGGGCACTATTTATACAGGGTACACACGGACATTATTAATAAGGGGCACTATTTATACAGGGTACACACGGACATTATTAATAAGGGGCACTATTTATACAGGGTACACACGGACATTATTAATAAGGGGCACTATTTATACAGGGTACACACGGACATTATTAATAAGGGGCACTATTTATACAGGGTACACACGGACATTATTAATAAGGGGCACTATTTATACAGGGTACACACGGACATTATTAATAAGGGGCACTATTTATACAGGGTACACACGGGACATTATTAATAAGGGGCACTATTTATACAGGGTACACACGGACATTATTAATAAGGGGCACTATTTATACAGGGTACACACGGACATTATTAATAAGGGGCACTATTTATACAGGGTACACACGGACATTATTAATAAGGGGCACTATTTATACAGGGTACACATGGACATTATTAATAAGGGGCACTATTTATACAGGGTACACACGGACATTATTAATAAGGGGCACTATTTATACAGGGTACACACGGACATTATTAATAAGGGGCACTATTTATACAGGGTACACACGGACATTATTAATAAGGGGCACTATTTATACAGGGTACACACGGACATTATTAATAAGGGGCACTATTTATACAGGGTACACACGGACATTATTAATAAGGGGCACTATTTATACAGGGTACACACGGACATTATTAATAAGGGGCACTATTTATACAGGGTACACACGGACATTATTAATAAGGGGCACTATTTATACAGGGTACACACGGACATTATTAATAAGGGGCACTATTTATACAGGGTACACACGGACATTATTAATAAGGGGCACTATTTATACAGGGTACACACGGACATTATTAATAAGGGGCACTATTTATACAGGGTACACACGGACATTATTAATAAGGGGCACTATTTATACAGGGTACACACGGACATTATTAATAAGGGGCACTATTTATACAGGGTACACACGGACATTAAATAAGGGGCACTATTTATACAGGGTACACACGGACATTATTAATAAGGGGCACTATTTATACAGGGTACACACGGACATTATTAATAAGGGGCACTATTTATACAGGGTACACACGGACATTATTAATAAGGGGCACTATTTATACAGGGTACACACGGACATTATTAATAAGGGGCACTATTTATACAGGGTACACCAGGGACATTATTAATAAGGGGCACTATTTATACAGGGTACACACGGGACATTATTAATAAGGGGCACTATTTATACAGGGTACACATGGACATTATTAATAAGGGGCACTATTTATACAGGGTACACACGGACATTATTAATAAGGGGCACTATTTATACAGGGTACACACGGGGCATTATTAATAAGGGGCACTATTTATACAGGGTACACACGGACATTATTAATAAGGGGCACTATTTATACAGGGTACACACGGACATTATTAATAAGGGGCACTATTTATACAGGGTACACACGGACATTATTAATAAGGGGCACTATTTATACAGGGTACACACGGACATTATTAATAAGGGGCACTATTTATACAGGGTACACACGGACATTATTAATAAGGGGCACTATTTATACAGGGTACACACGGACATTATTAATAAGGGGCACTATTTATACAGGGTACACATGGACATTATTAATAAGGGGCACTATTTATACAGGGTACACACGGACATTATTAATAAGGGGCACTATTTATACAGGGTACACACGGACATTATTAATAAGGGGCACTATTTATACAGGGCACACACGGACATTATTAATAAGGGGCACTATTTATACAGGGTACACACGGACATTATTAATAAGGGGCACTATTTATACAGGGTACACACGGACATTATTAATAAGGGGCACTATTTATACAGGGTACACACGGACATTATTAATAAGGGGCACTATTTATACAGGGTACACACGGACATTATTAATAAGGGGCACTATTTATACAGGGTACACACGGACATTATTAATAAGGGGCACTATTTATACAGGGTACACACGGACATTATTAATAAGGGGCACTATTTATACAGGGTACACACGGACATTATTAATAAGGGGCACTATTTATACAGGGTACACACGGACATTATTAATAAGGGGCACTATTTATACAGGGTACACACGGGCATTATTAATAAGGGGCACTATTTATACAGGGTACACACGGACATTATTAATAAGGGGCACTATTTATACAGGGTACACACGGACATTATTAATAAGGGGCACTATTTATACAGGGTACACACGGACATTATTAATAAGGGGCACTATTTATACAGGGTACACACTGGGACATTATTAATAAGGGGCACTATTTATACAGGGTACACACGGGACATTATTAATAAGGGGCACTATTTATACAGGGTACACACGGACATTATTAATAAGGGGCACTATTTATACAGGGTACACACGGACATTATTAATAAGGGGCACTATTTATACAGGGTACACACGGGACATTATTAATAAGGGGCACTATTTATACAGGGTACACACGGACATTATTAATAAGGGGCACTATTTATACAGGGTACACACGGACATTATTAATAAGGGGCACTATTTATACAGGGTACACACGGACATTATTAATAAGGGGCACTATTTATACAGGGTACACACGGACATTATTAATAAGGGGCACTATTTATACAGGGTACACACGGACATTATTAATAAGGGGCACTATTTATACAGGGTACACACGGACATTATTAATAAGGGGCACTATTTATACAGGGTACACACGGACATTATTAATAAGGGGCACTATTTATACAGGGTACACACGGACATTATTAATAAGGGGCACTATTTATACAGGGTACACACGGACATTATTAATAAGGGGCACTATTTATACAGGGTACACACGGACATTATTAATAAGGGGCACTATTTATACAGGGTACACACGGACATTATTAATAAGGGGCACTATTTATACAGGGTACACACGGACATTATTAATAAGGGGCACTATTTATACAGGGTACACACGGACATTATTAATAAGGGGCACTATTTATACAGGGTACACACGGACATTATTAATAAGGGGCACTATTTATACAGGGTACACACGGACATTATTAATAAGGGGCACTATTTATACAGGGTACACACGGACATTATTAATAAGGGGCACTATTTATACAGGGTACACACGGACATTATTAATAAGGGGCACTATTTATACAGGGTACACACGGACATTATTAATAAGGGGCACTATTTATACAGGGTACACACGGACATTATTAATAAGGGGCACTATTTATACAGGGTACACACGGACATTATTAATAAGGGGCACTATTTATACAGGGTACACACGGACATTATTAATAAGGGGCACTATTTATACAGGGTACACACGGACATTATTAATAAGGGGCACTATTTATACAGGGTACACACGGACATTATTAATAAGGGGCACTATTTATACAGGGCACACACGGACATTATTAATAAGGGGCACTATTTATACAGGGTACACACGGACATTATTAATAAGGGGCACTATTTATACAGGGTACACACGGACATTATTAATAAGGGGCACTATTTATACAGGGTACACACGGACATTATTAATAAGGGGCACTATTTATACAGGGTACACACGGACATTATTAATAAGGGGCACTATTTATACAGGGTACACACGGACATTATTAATAAGGGGCACTATTTATACAGGGTACACACGGACATTATTAATAAGGGGCACTATTTATACAGGGTACACACGGACATTATTAATAAGGGGCACTATTTATACAGGGTACACACGGACATTATTAATAAGGGGCACTATTTATACAGGGTACACACGGACATTATTAATAAGGGGCACTATTTATACAGGGTACACACGGACATTATTAATAAGGGGCACTATTTATACAGGGTACACACGGACATTATTAATAAGGGGCACTATTTATACAGGGTACACACGGACATTATTAATAAGGGGCACTATTTATACAGGGTACACACTGGGACATTATTAATAAGGGGCACTATTTATACAGGGTACACACGGACATTATTAATAAGGGGCACTATTTATACAGGGTACACACGGACATTATTAATAAGGGGCACTATTTATACAGGGTACACACGGACATTATTAATAAGGGGCACTATTTATACAGGGTACACACGGACATTATTAATAAGGGGCACTATTTATACAGGGTACACACGGACATTATTAATAAGGGGCACTATTTATACAGGGTACACACGGACATTATTAATAAGGGGCACTATTTATACAGGGTACACACGGACATTATTAATAAGGGGCACTATTTATACAGGGTACACACGGACATTATTAATAAGGGGCACTATTTATACAGGGTACACACGGACATTATTAATAAGGGGCACTATTTATACAGGGTACACACGGACATTATTAATAAGGGGCACTATTTATACAGGGTACACACGGACATTATTAATAAGGGGCACTATTTATACAGGGTACACACGGACATTATTAATAAGGGGCACTATTTATACAGGGTACACACGGACATTATTAATAAGGGGCACTATTTATACAGGGAACACACGGACATTATTAATAAGGGGCACTATTTATACAGGGTACACACGGACATTATTAATAAGGGGCACTATTTATACAGGGTACACACGGACATTATTAATAAGGGGCACTATTTATACAGGGTACACACGGACATTATTAATAAGGGGCACTATTTATACAGGGTACACACGGACATTATTAATAAGGGGCACTATTTATACAGGGTACACAGGGACATTATTAATAAGGGGCACTATTTATACAGGGTACACACGGACATTATTAATAAGGGGCACTATTTATACAGGGTACACACGGACATTATTAATAAGGGGCACTATTTATACAGGGTACACACGGACATTATTAATAAGGGGCACTATTTATACAGGGTACACACGGACATTATTAATAAGGGGCACTATTTATACAGGGTACACACGGACATTATAATAAGGGGCACTATTTATACAGGGTACACACGGGCATTATTAATAAGGGGCACTATTTATACAGGGTACACACGGACATTATTAATAAGGGGCACTATTTATACAGGGTACACACGGACATTATTAATAAGGGGCACTATTTATACAGGGTACACACGGACATTATTAATAAGGGGCACTATTTATACAGGGTACACAGGGACATTATTAATAAGGGGCACTATTTATACAGGGTACACACTGGGACATTATTAATAAGGGGCACTATTTATACAGGGTACACATGGACATTATTAATAAGGGGCACTATTTATACAGGGTACACAGGGACATTATTAATAAGGGGCACTATTTATACAGGGTACACCTGGGACATTATTAATAAGGGGCACTATTTATACAGGGTACACACGGACATTATTAATAAGGGGCACTATTTATACAGGGTACACACGGACATTATTAATAAGGGGCACTATTTATACAGGGTACACACGGACATTATTAATAAGGGGCACTATTTATACAGGGTACACACGGACATTATTAATAAGGGGCACTATTTATACAGGGTACACACGGACATTATTAATAAGGGGCACTATTTATACAGGGTACACACGGACATTATTAATAAGGGGCACTATTTATACAGGGTACACACGGACATTATTAATAAGGGGCACTATTTATACAGGGTACACACGGACATTATTAATAAGGGGCACTATTTATACAGGGTACACACGGACATTATTAATAAGGGGCACTATTTATACAGGGCACACACGGACATTATTAATAAGGGGCACTATTTATACAGGGTACACACGGACATTATTAATAAGGGGCACTATTTATACAGGGTACACACGGACATTATTAATAAGGGGCACTATTTATACAGGGTACACACGGACATTATTAATAAGGGGCACTATTTATACAGGGTACACATGGGACATTATTAATAAGGGGCACTATTTATACAGGGTACACACGGACATTATTAATAAGGGGCACTATTTATACAGGGTACACACGGACATTATTAATAAGGGGCACTATTTATACAGGGTACACACGGACATTATTAATAAGGGGCACTATTTATACAGGGTACACACGGACATTATTAATAAGGGGCACTATTTATACAGGGTACACACGGACATTATTAATAAGGGGCACTATTTATACAGGGTACACACGGACATTATTAATAAGGGGCACTATTTATACAGGGTACACACGGACATTATTAATAAGGGGCACTATTTATACAGGGTACACACGGACATTATTAATAAGGGGCACTATTTATACAGGGTACACACGGACATTATTAATAAGGGGCACTATTTATACAGGGTACACACGGACATTATTAATAAGGGGCACTATTTATACAGGGTACACACGGACATTATTAATAAGGGGCACTATTTATACAGGGTACACACGGACATTATTAATAAGGGGCACTATTTATACAGGGTACACACGGACATTATTAATAAGGGGCACTATTTATACAGGGTACACACGGACATTATTAATAAGGGGCACTATTTATACAGGGCACACACGGACATTATTAATAAGGGGCACTATTTATACAGGGTACACACGGACATTATTAATAAGGGGCACTATTTATACAGGGTACACACGGACATTATTAATAAGGGGCACTATTTATACAGGGTACACAGGGACATTATTAATAAGGGGCACTATTTATACAGGGTACACACGGACATTATTAATAAGGGGCACTATTTATACAGGGTACACACGGACATTATTAATAAGGGGCACTATTTATACAGGGTACACACGGACATTATTAATAAGGGGCACTATTTATACAGGGTACACACGGACATTATTAATAAGGGGCACTATTTATACAGGGTACACACGGACATTATTAATAAGGGGCACTATTTATACAGGGTACACACGGGCATTATTAATAAGGGGCACTATTTATACAGGGTACACACGGACATTATTAATAAGGGGCACTATTTATACAGGGTACACATGGACATTATTAATAAGGGGCACTATTTATACAGGGTACACACGGACATTATTAATAAGGGGCACTATTTATACAGGGTACACCAGGGACATTATTAATAAGGGGCACTATTTATACAGGGTACACCTGGGACATTATTAATAAGGGGCACTATTTATACAGGGTACACACGGACATTATTAATAAGGGGCACTATTTATACAGGGTACACACGGGGCATTATTAATAAGGGGCACTATTTATACAGGGTACACACGGACATTATTAATAAGGGGCACTATTTATACAGGGTACACACGGACATTATTAATAAGGGGCACTATTTATACAGGGTACACACTGGGACATTATTAATAAGGGGCACTATTTATACAGGGTACACACGGACATTATTAATAAGGGGCACTATTTATACAGGGTACACACGGACATTATTAATAAGGGGCACTATTTATACAGGGTACACACGGACATTATTAATAAGGGGCACTATTTATACAGGGTACACACGGACATTATTAATAAGGGGCACTATTTATACAGGGTACACACGGACATTATTAATAAGGGGCACTATTTATACAGGGTACACACGGACATTATTAATAAGGGGCACTATTTATACAGGGTACACACGGACATTATTAATAAGGGGCACTATTTATACAGGGTACACACGGACATTATTAATAAGGGGCACTATTTATACAGGGTACACACGGACATTATTAATAAGGGGCACTATTTATACAGGGTACACATGGACATTATTAATAAGGGGCACTATTTATACAGGGTACACAGGGACATTATTAATAAGGGGCACTATTTATACAGGGTACA
This sequence comes from Leptodactylus fallax, assembly GCA_947044405.1. Lineage (NCBI taxonomy): Eukaryota > Metazoa > Chordata > Amphibia > Anura > Leptodactylidae > Leptodactylus > Leptodactylus fallax. The sequence goes on along the minus strand of CAMRHE010001039.1, from coordinate 212,882 downwards.
CACGGACATTATTAATAAGGGGCACTATTTATACAGGGTACACACGGACATTATTAATAAGGGGCACTATTTATACAGGGAACACAGGGACATTATTAATAAGGGGCACTATTTATACAGGGTACACACGGACATTATTAATAAGGGGCACTATTTATACAGGGTACACACGGACATTATTAATAAGGGGCACTATTTATACAGGGTACACAGGGACATTATTAATAAGGGGCACTATTTATACAGGGTACACACTGGGACATTATTAATAAGGGGCACTATTTATACAGGGTACACACGGACATTATTAATAAGGGGCACTATTTATACAGGGTACACACGGACATTATTAATAAGGGGCACTATTTATACAGGGTACACACGGACATTATTAATAAGGGGCACTATTTATACAGGGTACACATGGACATTATTAATAAGGGGCACTATTTATACAGGGTACACACGGACATTATTAATAAGGGGCACTATTTATACAGGGTACACAGGGACATTATTAATAAGGGGCACTATTTATACAGGGTACACACGGACATTATTAATAAGGGGCACTATTTATACAGGGTACACACGGACATTATTAATAAGGGGCACTATTTATACAGGGTACACACGGACATTATTAATAAGGGGCACTATTTATACAGGGTACACACGGACATTATTAATAAGGGGCACTATTTATACAGGGTACACACGGACATTATTAATAAGGGGCACTATTTATACAGGGTACACACGGACATTATTAATAAGGGGCACTATTTATACAGGGTACACACGGACATTATTAATAAGGGGCACTATTTATACAGGGTACACACGGACATTATTAATAAGGGGCACTATTTATACAGGGTACACACGGACATTATTAATAAGGGGCACTATTTATACAGGGTACACCAGGGGCATTATTAATAAGGGGCACTATTTATACAGGGTACACCGGGCACGGACTTATTAATAAGGGGCACTATTTATACAGGGTACACACGGACATTATTAATAAGGGGCACTATTTATACAGGGTACACAGGGACATTATTAATAAGGGGCACTATTTATACAGGGTACACACTGGGGCATTATTAATAAGGGGCACTATTTATACAGGGTACACACGGACATTATTAATAAGGGGCACTATTTATACAGGGTACACACGGACATTATTAATAAGGGGCACTATTTATACAGGGTACACACGGACATTATTAATAAGGGGCACTATTTATACAGGGTACACACGGACATTATTAATAAGGGGCACTATTTATACAGGGTACACATGGACATTATTAATAAGGGGCACTATTTATACAGGGTACACATGGACATTATTAATAAGGGGCACTATTTATACAGGGTACACATGGACATTATTAATAAGGGGCACTATTTATACAGGGTACACACGGACATTATTAATAAGGGGCACTATTTATACAGGGTACACACGGACATTATTAATAAGGGGCACTATTTATACAGGGCACACACGGACATTATTAATAAGGGGCACTATTTATACAGGGTACACACGGACATTATTAATAAGGGGCACTATTTATACAGGGTACACACGGACATTATTAATAAGGGGCACTATTTATACAGGGTACACACGGACATTATTAATAAGGGGCACTATTTATACAGGGTACACAGGGACATTATTAATAAGGGGCACTATTTATACAGGGTACACACGGACATTATTAATAAGGGGCACTATTTATACAGGGTACACACGGACATTATTAATAAGGGGCACTATTTATACAGGGTACACACGGACATTATTAATAAGGGGCACTATTTATACAGGGTACACACGGACATTATTAATAAGGGGCACTATTTATACAGGGTACACACTGGGGCATTATTAATAAGGGGCACTATTTATACAGGGTACACACGGACATTATTAATAAGGGGCACTATTTATACAGGGTACACACGGACATTATTAATAAGGGGCACTATTTATACAGGGTACACACGGACATTATTAATAAGGGGCACTATTTATACAGGGTACACACGGACATTATTAATAAGGGGCACTATTTATACAGGGTACACACGGACATTATTAATAAGGGGCACTATTTATACAGGGTACACACGGACATTATTAATAAGGGGCACTATTTATACAGGGTACACATGGACATTATTAATAAGGGGCACTATTTATACAGGGTACACACGGACATTATTAATAAGGGGCACTATTTATACAGGGTACACACGGACATTATTAATAAGGGGCACTATTTATACAGGGCACACACGGACATTATTAATAAGGGGCACTATTTATACAGGGTACACACGGACATTATTAATAAGGGGCACTATTTATACAGGGTACACACGGACATTATTAATAAGGGGCACTATTTATACAGGGTACACAGGGACATTATTAATAAGGGGCACTATTTATACAGGGTACACAGGGACATTATTAATAAGGGGCACTATTTATACAGGGTACACACGGACATTATTAATAAGGGGCACTATTTATACAGGGTACACACGGACATTATTAATAAGGGGCACTATTTATACAGGGTACACACGGACATTATTAATAAGGGGCACTATTTATACAGGGTACACACGGACATTATAATAAGGGGCACTATTTATACAGGGTACACACGGGCATTATTAATAAGGGGCACTATTTATACAGGGTACACACGGACATTATTAATAAGGGGCACTATTTATACAGGGTACACACGGACATTATTAATAAGGGGCACTATTTATACAGGGTACACACGGACATTATTAATAAGGGGCACTATTTATACAGGGTACACCAGGGACATTATTAATAAGGGGCACTATTTATACAGGGTACACACTGGGACATTATTAATAAGGGGCACTATTTATACAGGGTACACACGGACATTATTAATAAGGGGCACTATTTATACAGGGTACACACGGACATTATTAATAAGGGGCACTATTTATACAGGGTACACACTGGGACATTATTAATAAGGGGCACTATTTATACAGGGTACACACGGACATTATTAATAAGGGGCACTATTTATACAGGGTACACACGGACATTATTAATAAGGGGCACTATTTATACAGGGTACACATGGACATTATTAATAAGGGGCACTATTTATACAGGGTACACACGGACATTATTAATAAGGGGCACTATTTATACAGGGTACACACGGACATTATTAATAAGGGGCACTATTTATACAGGGTGCACACGGACATTATTAATAAGGGGCACTATTTATACAGGGTACACATGGACATTATTAATAAGGGGCACTATTTATACAGGGTACACACGGACATTATTAATAAGGGGCACTATTTATACAGGGTACACACGGACATTATTAATAAGGGGCACTATTTATACAGGGTACACACGGACATTATTAATAAGGGGCACTATTTATACAGGGTACACACGGACATTATTAATAAGGGGCACTATTTATACAGGGTACACACGGACATTATTAATAAGGGGCACTATTTATACAGGGTACACACGGACATTATTAATAAGGGGCACTATTTATACAGGGTACACACGGACATTATTAATAAGGGGCACTATTTATACAGGGTACACACGGACATTATTAATAAGGGGCACTATTTATACAGGGTACACATGGACATTATTAATAAGGGGCACTATTTATACAGGGTACACACGGACATTATTAATAAGGGGCACTATTTATACAGGGTACACATGGACATTATTAATAAGGGGCACTATTTATACAGGGTACACACGGACATTATTAATAAGGGGCACTATTTATACAGGGTACACACGGACATTATTAATAAGGGGCACTATTTATACAGGGCACACACGGACATTATTAATAAGGGGCACTATTTATACAGGGTACACACGGACATTATTAATAAGGGGCACTATTTATACAGGGTACACACGGACATTATTAATAAGGGGCACTATTTATACAGGGTACACAGGGACATTATTAATAAGGGGCACTATTTATACAGGGTACACAGGGACATTATTAATAAGGGGCACTATTTATACAGGGTACACACGGACATTATTAATAAGGGGCACTATTTATACAGGGTACACACGGACATTATTAATAAGGGGCACTATTTATACAGGGTACACACGGACATTATTAATAAGGGGCACTATTTATACAGGGTACACACGGACATTATTAATAAGGGGCACTATTTATACAGGGTACACACGGGCATTATTAATAAGGGGCACTATTTATACAGGGTACACACGGACATTATTAATAAGGGGCACTATTTATACAGGGTACACATGGACATTATTAATAAGGGGCACTATTTATACAGGGTACACACGGACATTATTAATAAGGGGCACTATTTATACAGGGTACACCTGGGACATTATTAATAAGGGGCACTATTTATACAGGGTACACACTGGACATTATTAATAAGGGGCACTATTTATACAGGGTACACACGGACATTATTAATAAGGGGCACTATTTATACAGGGTACACACGGACATTATTAATAAGGGGCACTATTTATACAGGGTACACACTGGGGCATTATTAATAAGGGGCACTATTTATACAGGGTACACACGGACATTATTAATAAGGGGCACTATTTATACAGGGTACACACGGACATTATTAATAAGGGGCACTATTTATACAGGGTACACACGGACATTATTAATAAGGGGCACTATTTATACAGGGTACACACGGACATTATTAATAAGGGGCACTATTTATACAGGGTACACACGGACATTATTAATAAGGGGCACTATTTATACAGGGTACACACGGACATTATTAATAAGGGGCACTATTTATACAGGGTACACACGGACATTATTAATAAGGGGCACTATTTATACAGGGTACACAGGGACATTATTAATAAGGGGCACTATTTATACAGGGTACACACGGACATTATTAATAAGGGGCACTATTTATACAGGGTACACACGGACATTATTAATAAGGGGCACTATTTATACAGGGTACACACGGACATTATTAATAAGGGGCACTATTTATACAGGGTACACATGGACATTATTAATAAGGGGCACTATTTATACAGGGTACACAGGGACATTATTAATAAGGGGCACTATTTATACAGGGTACACACGGACATTATTAATAAGGGGCACTATTTATACAGGGTACACACGGACATTATTAATAAGGGGCACTATTTATACAGGGAACACACGGACATTATTAATAAGGGGCACTATTTATACAGGGTACACACGGACATTATTAATAAGGGGCACTATTTATACAGGGTACACACGGACATTATTAATAAGGGGCACTATTTATACAGGGTACACAGGGACATTATTAATAAGGGGCACTATTTATACAGGGTACACACTGGGACATTATTAATAAGGGGCACTATTTATACAGGGTACACACGGACATTATTAATAAGGGGCACTATTTATACAGGGTACACATGGACATTATTAATAAGGGGCACTATTTATACAGGGTACACACGGACATTATTAATAAGGGGCACTATTTATACAGGGTACACATGGACATTATTAATAAGGGGCACTATTTATACAGGGTACACATGGACATTATTAATAAGGGGCACTATTTATACAGGGTACACACGGACATTATTAATAAGGGGCACTATTTATACAGGGTACACACGGACATTATTAATAAGGGGCACTATTTATACAGGGTACACAGGGACATTATTAATAAGGGGCACTATTTATACAGGGTACACAGGGACATTATTAATAAGGGGCACTATTTATACAGGGTACACACGGACATTATTAATAAGGGGCACTATTTATACAGGGTACACACGGACATTATTAATAAGGGGCACTATTTATACAGGGTACACACGGACATTATTAATAAGGGGCACTATTTATACAGGGTACACACGGACATTATTAATAAGGGGCACTATTTATACAGGGTACACACGGACATTATTAATAAGGGGCACTAGTTATACAGGGTACACACGGACATTATTAATAAGGGGCACTATTTATACAGGGTACACACGGACATTATTAATAAGGGGCACTATTTATACAGGGTACACACGGACATTATTAATAAGGGGCACTATTTATACAGGGTACACACGGACATTATTAATAAGGGGCACTATTTATACAGGGTACACACGGACATTATTAATAAGGGGCACTATTTATACAGGGTACACACGGACATTATTAATAAGGGGCACTATTTATACAGGGTACACATGGACATTATTAATAAGGGGCACTATTTATACAGGGTACACACGGACATTATTAATAAGGGGCACTATTTATACAGGGTACACACGGACATTATTAATAAGGGGCACTATTTATACAGGGTACACACGGACATTATTAATAAGGGGCACTATTTATACAGGGTACACACGGACATTATTAATAAGGGGCACTATTTATACAGGGTACACACGGACATTATTAATAAGGGGCACTATTTATACAGGGTACACACGGACATTATTAATAAGGGGCACTAGTTATACAGGGTACACACGGACATTATTAATAAGGGGCACTATATATACAGGGTACACACGGGCATTATTAATAAGGGGCACTATTTATACAGGGTACACACGGACATTATTAATAAGGGGCACTATTTATACAGGGTACACACGGACATTATTAATAAGGGGCACTATTTATACAGGGTACACACGGACATTATTAATAAGGGGCACTACTTATACAGGGTACACCTGGGGCATTATTAATAAGGGGCACTATTTATACAGGGTACACACGGACATTATTAATAAGGGGCACTATTTATACAGGGTACACACGGACATTATTAATAAGGGGCACTATTTATACAGGGTACACACGGACATTATTAATAAGGGGCACTATTTATACAGGGTACACACGGACATTATTAATAAGGGGCACTATTTATACAGGGTACACACGGACATTATTAATAAGGGGCACTATTTATACAGGGTACACACGGACATTATTAATAAGGGGCACTATTTATACAGGGTACACACGGACATTATTAATAAGGGGCACTATTTATACAGGGTACACACGGACATTATTAATAAGGGGCACTATTTATACAGGGTACACACGGACATTATTAATAAGGGGCACTATTTATACAGGGTACACAGGGACATTATTAATAAGGGGCACTATTTATACAGGGTACACACGGACATTATTAATAAGGGGCACTATTTATACAGGGTACACCAGGGACATTATTAATAAGGGGCACTATTTATACAGGGTACACACGGACATTATTAATAAGGGGCACTATTTATACAGGGTACACACGGACATTATTAATAAGGGGCACTATTTATACAGGGTACACAGGGACATTATTAATAAGGGGCACTATTTATACAGGGTACACACGGACATTATTAATAAGGGGCACTATTTATACAGGGTACACACGGACATTATTAATAAGGGGCACTATTTATACAGGGAACACAGGGACATTATTAATAAGGGGCACTATTTATACAGGGTACACACGGACATTATTAATAAGGGGCACTATTTATACAGGGTACACACGGACATTATTAATAAGGGGCACTATTTATACAGGGTACACACGGACATTATTAATAAGGGGCACTATTTATACAGGGTACACACTGGGGCATTATTAATAAGGGGCACTATTTATACAGGGTACACACGGACATTATTAATAAGGGGCACTATTTATACAGGGTACACATGGACATTATTAATAAGGGGCACTATTTATACAGGGTACACACGGACATTATTAATAAGGGGCACTATTTATACAGGGTACACATGGACATTATTAATAAGGGGCACTATTTATACAGGGTACACACGGACATTATTAATAAGGGGCACTATTTATACAGGGTACACACGGACATTATTAATAAGGGGCACTATTTATACAGGGTACACACGGACATTATTAATAAGGGGCACTATTTATACAGGGTACACACGGACATTATTAATAAGGGGCACTATTTATACAGGGCACACACGGACATTATTAATAAGGGGCACTATTTATACAGGGTACACACGGACATTATTAATAAGGGGCACTATTTATACAGGGTACACACGGACATTATTAATAAGGGGCACTATTTATACAGGGTACACAGGGACATTATTAATAAGGGGCACTATTTATACAGGGTACACAGGGACATTATTAATAAGGGGCACTATTTATACAGGGTACACACGGACATTATTAATAAGGGGCACTATTTATACAGGGTACACACGGACATTATTAATAAGGGGCACTATTTATACAGGGTACACACGGACATTATTAATAAGGGGCACTAGTTATACAGGGTACACACGGACATTAATAAGGGGCACTATTTATACAGGGTACACACGGGCATTATTAATAAGGGGCACTATTTATACAGGGTACACACGGACATTATTAATAAGGGGCACTATTTATACAGGGTACACATGGACATTATTAATAAGGGGCACTATTTATACAGGGTACACACGGACATTATTAATAAGGGGCACTATTTATACAGGGTACACCAGGGGCATTATTAATAAGGGGCACTATTTATACAGGGTACACCTGGGGCATTATTAATAAGGGGCACTATTTATACAGGGTACACATGGACATTATTAATAAGGGGCACTATTTATACAGGGTACACAGGGACATTATTAATAAGGGGCACTATTTATACAGGGTACACCTGGGGCATTATTAATAAGGGGCACTATTTATACAGGGTACACACGGACATTATTAATAAGGGGCACTATTTATACAGGGTACACACGGACATTATTAATAAGGGGCACTATTTATACAGGGTACACACGGACATTATTAATAAGGGGCACTATTTATACAGGGTACACACGGACATTATTAATAAGGGGCACTATTTATACAGGGTACACATGGACATTATTAATAAGGGGCACTATTTATACAGGGTACACACGGACATTATTAATAAGGGGCACTATTTATACAGGGTACACATGGACATTATTAATAAGGGGCACTATTTATACAGGGTACACACGGACATTATTAATAAGGGGCACTATTTATACAGGGTACACACGGACATTATTAATAAGGGGCACTATTTATACAGGGCACACACGGACATTATTAATAAGGGGCACTATTTATACAGGGTACACACGGACATTATTAATAAGGGGCACTATTTATACAGGGTACACACGGACATTATTAATAAGGGGCACTATTTATACAGGGTACACAGGGACATTATTAATAAGGGGCACTATTTATACAGGGTACACAGGGACATTATTAATAAGGGGCACTATTTATACAGGGTACACACGGACATTATTAATAAGGGGCACTATTTATACAGGGTACACACGGACATTATTAATAAGGGGCACTATTTATACAGGGTACACACGGACATTATTAATAAGGGGCACTATTTATACAGGGTACACAGGGACATTATTAATAAGGGGCACTATTTATACAGGGTACACACTGGGGCATTATTAATAAGGGGCACTATTTATACAGGGTACACACGGACATTATTAATAAGGGGCACTATTTATACAGGGTACACACGGACATTATTAATAAGGGGCACTATTTATACAGGGTACACATGGACATTATTAATAAGGGGCACTATTTATACAGGGTACACACGGACATTATTAATAAGGGGCACTATTTATACAGGGTACACACGGACATTATTAATAAGGGGCACTATTTATACAGGGTACACATGGACATTATTAATAAGGGGCACTATTTATACAGGGTACACATGGACATTATTAATAAGGGGCACTATTTATACAGGGTACACACGGACATTATTAATAAGGGGCACTATTTATACAGGGTACACACGGACATTATTAATAAGGGGCACTATTTATACAGGGCACACACGGACATTATTAATAAGGGGCACTATTTATACAGGGTACACACGGACATTATTAATAAGGGGCACTATTTATACAGGGTACACACGGACATTATTAATAAGGGGCACTATTTATACAGGGTACACAGGGACATTATTAATAAGGGGCACTATTTATACAGGGTACACAGGGACATTATTAATAAGGGGCACTATTTATACAGGGTACACACGGACATTATTAATAAGGGGCACTATTTATACAGGGTACACACGGACATTATTAATAAGGGGCACTATTTATACAGGGTACACACGGACATTATTAATAAGGGGCACTATTTATACAGGGTACACATGGACATTATTAATAAGGGGCACTATATATACAGGGTACACATGGGCATTATTAATAAGGGGCACTATTTATACAGGGTACACACGGACATTATTAATAAGGGGCACTATTTATACAGGGTACACATGGACATTATTAATAAGGGGCACTATTTATACAGGGTACACACGGACATTATTAATAAGGGGCACTATTTATACAGGGTACACCTGGGGCATTATTAATAAGGGGCACTATTTATACAGGGTACACACTGGGGCATTATTAATAAGGGGCACTATTTATACAGGGTACACATGGACATTATTAATAAGGGGCACTATTTATACAGGGTACACAGGGACATTATTAATAAGGGGCACTATTTATACAGGGTACACACTGGGGCATTATTAATAAGGGGCACTATTTATACAGGGTACACACGGACATTATTAATAAGGGGCACTATTTATACAGGGTACACACGGACATTATTAATAAGGGGCACTATTTATACAGGGTACACACGGACATTATTAATAAGGGGCACTATTTATACAGGGTACACACGGACATTATTAATAAGGGGCACTATTTATACAGGGTACACATGGACATTATTAATAAGGGGCACTATTTATACAGGGTACACACGGACATTATTAATAAGGGGCACTATTTATACAGGGTACACACGGATCATTATTAATAAGGGGCACTATTTATACAGGGTACACACGGACATTATTAATAAGGGGCACTATTTATACAGGGTACACACGGACATTATTAATAAGGGGCACTATTTATACAGGGTACACACGGACATTATTAATAAGGGGCACTATTTATACAGGGTACACACGGACATTATTAATAAGGGGCACTATTTATACAGGGTACACACGGACATTATTAATAAGGGGCACTATTTATACAGGGTACACACGGACATTATTAATAAGGGGCACTATTTATACAGGGTACACATGGACATTATTAATAAGGGGCACTATTTATACAGGGTACACACGGACATTATTAATAAGGGGCACTATTTATACAGGGTACACACGGACATTATTAATAAGGGGCACTATTTATACAGGGTACACACGGACATTATTAATAAGGGGCACTATTTATACAGGGTACACACGGACATTATTAATAAGGGGCACTATTTATACAGGGCACACACGGACATTATTAATAAGGGGCACTATTTATACAGGGTACACACGGACATTATTAATAAGGGGCACTATTTATACAGGGTACACACGGACATTATTAATAAGGGGCACTATTTATACAGGGTACACACTGGGGCATTATTAATAAGGGGCACTATTTATACAGGGTACACCTGGGGCATTATTAATAAGGGGCACTATTTATACAGGGTACACATGGACATTATTAATAAGGGGCACTATTTATACAGGGTACACAGGGACATTATTAATAAGGGGCACTATTTATACAGGGTACACCTGGGGCATTATTAATAAGGGGCACTACTTATACAGGGTACACACGGACATTATTAATAAGGGGCACTATTTATACAGGGTACACACGGACATTATTAATAAGGGGCACTATTTATACAGGGTACACACGGACATTATTAATAAGGGGCACTATTTATACAGGGTGCACACGGACATTATTAATAAGGGGCACTATTTATACAGGGTACACATGGACATTATTAATAAGGGGCACTATTTATACAGGGTACACACGGACATTATTAATAAGGGGCACTATTTATACAGGGTACACACGATCATTATTAATAAGGGGCACTATTTATACAGGGTACACACGGACATTATTAATAAGGGGCACTATTTATACAAGGTACACACGGACATTATTAATAAGGGGCACTATTTATACAGGGTACACACGGACATTATTAATAAGGGGCACTATTTATACAGGGTACACTCGGACATTATTAATAAGGGGCACTATTTATACAGGGTACACACGGACATTATTAATAAGGGGCACTATTTATACAGGGTACACACGGACATTATTAATAAGGGGCACTATTTATACAGGGTACACACGGACATTATTAATAAGGGGCACTATTTATACAGGGTACACACGGACATTATTAATAAGGGGCACTATTTATACAGGGTACACACGGACATTATTAATAAGGGGCACTATTTATACAGGGTACACATGGACATTATTAATAAGGGGCACTATTTATACAGGGTACACATGGACATTATTAATAAGGGGCACTATTTATACAGGGTACACACGGACATTATTAATAAGGGGCACTATTTATACAGGGTACACACGGACATTATTAATAAGGGGCACTATTTATACAGGGCACACACGGACATTATTAATAAGGGGCGCTATTTATACAGGGTACACACGGACATTATTAATAAGGGGCACTATTTATACAGGGTATACAGGGACATTATTAATAAGGGGCACTATTTATACAGGGTATACAGGGACATTATTAATAAGGGGCACTATTTATACAGGGTACACACGGACATTATTAATAAGGGGCACTAGTTATACAGGGCACACATGGACATTAATAAGGGGCACTATTTATACAGGGTACACATGGGCATTATTAATAAGGGGCACTATTTATACAGGGTACACACGGACATTATTAATAAGGGGCACTATTTATACAGGGTACACATGGACATTATTAATAAGGGGCACTATTTATACAGGGTATACAGGGACATTATTAATAAGGGGCACTATTTATACAGGGTACACCTGGGGCATTATTAATAAGGGGCACTATTTATACAGGGTACACACAGACATTATTAATAAGGGGCACTATTTATACAGGGTACACACGGACATTATTAATAAGGGGCACTATTTATACAGGGTACACACGGACATTATTAATAAGGGGCACTATTTATACAGGGTACACACGGACATTATTAATAAGGGGCACTATTTATACAGGGTACACACGGACATTATTAATAAGGGGCACTATTTATACAGGGTACACACGGACATTATTAATAAGGGGCACTATTTATACAGGGTACACACGGACATTATTAATAAGGGGCACTATTTATACAGGGTACACACGGACATTACTAATAAGGGGCACTATTTATACAGGGTACACACGGACATTACTAATAAGGGGCACTATTTATACAGGGTACACATGGACATTATTAATAAGGGGCACTATTTATACAGGGTACACACGGACATTACTAATAAGGGGCACTATTTATACAGGGTACACACGGACATTATTAATAAGGTGCACTATTTATACAGGGTACACACGGACATTATTAATAAGGGGCACTATTTATACAGGGTACACACGGACATTACTAATAAGGGGCACTATTTATACAGGGTACACACGGACATTATTAATATAAAGATGCACTTGGGAGTATTATTCATTATGGGGGGTTATATCATATATTATATAATTGGGGTAGCAGCAGGATGGGTGTGCAGGTGAGGACAATGTGGGTCGGTGCCTGGAAAAGTGAGGAGACAAAGATGTCTGTGCTGCAAACTTTACAGAGACAAGTCACAGCTGGAAGAAGTGGTCTTGGCGGTGCGGAGGGAAGACGGGAAATGTGACCGATTAGTCAGAGACGTCACCTGTAAGTCACAGAATGTTACTGCCCTGTATTCACCAAAATGATAGAGGATAAATACCTGAGTGATGGGGGTCTGTCTGCTGAGACCCCCACTGAGCCCTGAGAATTGGGTTTTCCCCCACTAGGTGGGAATTCAGCCTGACCGCAGCCATATATATAGGTGTCACTTGGTGGATGGACGAACCCGCGGGGCTCTCATTCACTTCAATGGGAGTGCCAAAGATACCCGAAGTCCAGTCCTCAGCTATCTGCGGGGCTCCTATTATAGAGAATGGGGGCCACGTGGGCTCGTCCATCCACCAAGCAGAAGATGTGTGAAGTTATTGTCACTGTTAATGCCGTGTTGTGGATCTGATACTGAAGTAATACAGGAAGAAGAATTCTTATAAACTGTTTTATAACTTTGTGTATTGTGTATATTGTGCGACGATAACAGCGTGTGAAGCTAGTAGCATGGAAACTCATTTTTTTTTGTTTTTTTTTTTTGGGGGGGGCGTCTTTCAATAGTCCGCCTCAGGCAGCAGAGAGGCTAGGGTCACCACTGGGTCTTATTTTCCGCAGGTCTCTTGTCTTGATGTTCTAAACTGAGCGCCCTCCCTGTAGCCATCCTGATTGTATATGTTACTATTATATGTCTTATCCCCTATATCATGTCTTATCCCCTATATCATGTCTTATCCCCTATATCACGTCTTATACCCTATATCATGTCTTATCCCCTATATCATGTCTTATCCCCTATATCACGTCTTATACCCTATATCATGTCTATCCCCTATATATGTCTTATCCCCTATATCACGTCTTATCCCCTATATCAAGTCTTATCCCCTATATCAGGTCTTATCCCCTATATCACATCTTATCCCCTATATCAAGTCTTATCCCCTATATCACGTCTTATCCCCTATATCATGTCTTATCCCCTATATCACGTCTTATACCCTATATCATGTCTATCCCCTATATATGTCTTATCCCCTATATCACGTCTTATCCCCTATATCATGTCTTATTCCCTATATCACGTCTTATCCCCTATATCATGTCTTATCCCCTATATCACATCTTATCCCCTATATCATGTCTTATCCCCTACCGGTATATCACATCTTATACCCTATATCATGTCTATCCCCTATATCACGTCTTATCCCCTATATCACATCTTATCCCCTATATCATGTCTTATCCCCTATATCACGTCTTATCCCCTATATCACATCTTATCCCCTATATCATGTCTTATCCCCTATATCACATCTTATACCCTATATCATGTCTATCCCCTATATCATGTCTTATCCCCTATATCACGTCTTATCCCCTATATCACATCTTATCCCCTATATCATGTCTTATCCCCTATATCACATCTTATACCCTATATCATGTCTATCCCCTATATCATGTCTATCCCCTATATATGTCTTTATACCTCTGTAGGTTTCACATTTACTCTGCTGTCAGTTCTTTCAGTGGTAACCTGTTATTTGCTTCCTGTTGTGACCAGATACTATTTTATATAGGATGAATGTTAATAGATTGTTTTATGTAATATTTAAGACGACTGATGAAGGTCGAGTTTTGGACCGAAACGTTTCATATAAGTTTAGGATACAATAAATATTTGGAGTGTTTCGGCCTCTTTTACAAGTGCCGGAGTATCTTATTCTTATGGTGTGTACAGTGACTTACCGATAACCTTCACATTGATGGTCGCTTTGTCCTCTCCGGCGGGGTTCTTCACTACAACATTATATTGTCCCTCATCTGACTTCTCTGTCCCTTCAATGATGAACACGCAGTGGTCGGGGTGGGACTCCACATGGACTCTGCCGTCCGCCTCTGAAATGAGCTGAAATACAAGAAAATTAGTCTGAGCCTGACAGAAAAAACAGCCTGCCCGAGGCGGAGAAGGAAGAAGATCCAAGAGACAACGTCTACATAGAGGAGGAAAGACGGATAAGGAGACACGGAGGGAAACGGGGCTAAAAAACGGCCCGACCAGGGGACATAGAAGGGAGAAGACCCAAGAGACTGCAGACAATGAGGAGATATCTATCTACAGTATCGATCGATCTATCTATCTATCTATCTATTTCAAATCTATCTATCTATCTATCTCATATCTATCTATCTATCTATCTCAAATCTATCTCATATCTATCTATCTATCTATCTATCTATGTACAGTATCGATCTATCTATCTATCTATCTATCTATATTCAAATCTATCTATCTATCTCATATCTATCTATCTATCTCAAATCTATCTCATATCTATCTATCTATCTATCTACAGTATCGATCTATCTATCTATCTATTTCAAATCTATCTATCTATCTCATATCTATCTATCTATCTATCTATCCCATATCTATCTATCTATCTATCTCATATCTATCTATCTCAAATCTATCTCATATCTATCTATCTCATATCTATCTATCTATCTATCTATCTCATATCTATCTATCTATCTATCTCATATCTATCTATCTCATATCTATCTATCTATCTCATATCTATCTATCTCATATCTATCTATCTCATATCTATCTATCTCATATCTATCTATCTCCTATCTATCTATCTATCTATCTATCTATCTATCTATCTATCTATCCCATATCTATCTATCTATCTATCTATCTATCTCATATCTATCTATCTATCTATCTATCTCAAATCTATTTCATATCTATCTATCTCATATCTATCTATCTATCTATCTATCTCATATCTATCTATCTATCTATCTCATATCTATCTATCTCATATCTATCTATCTCATATCTATCTATCTATCTATCTATCTCATATCTATCTATCTCATATCTATCTCATATCTATCTATCTCATATCTATCTATCTCATATCTATCTATCTCATATCTATCTATCTATCTCATATCTATCTCATATCTATCTATCTATCTCATATCTATCTATCTCATATCTATCTATCTATCTATCAATCTCATATCTATATATCTATCTCATATCTATCTCATATCTATCTATCCATCTCATATGTATCTATCTCATATATATCTATCTCCTATCTATCTATCAATCTCCTATCTATCTATCTATCTATCTATCTATCTATCTATCTATCTATCTGTCTATCTCATATCTACCTATCTCATATCTATCTCATATCTATCTATCTATCTATCTATCTATCTCATATCTATCTATCTATCTCATATCTATCTCATATCTATCTATCTCATATCTATCTATCTATCTCATATCTATCTATCTCATATCTATCTATCTATCTATCTCATATCTATCTATCTATCTATCTATCTATCTCATATCTATCTATCTCATATCTATCTCATATCTATCTATCTCATATCTACCTATCTCATATCTATCTCATATCTATCTATCTATCTATCTATCTATCTATCTCATATCTATCTATCTATCTATCTCATATCTATCTCATATCTATCTATCTCATATCTATCTATCTACAGTATCTATCTCATATCTATCTATCTATCTATCTATCTATCTATCTATCTCATATCTATCTATCTATCTATCTATCTATCTATCTATCTATCTATCTATCCATCTATCTCATATCTATCTCATATCTATCTATCTATCTATCTATCTATCTCATATCTATCTATCTACAGTATCTATCTCATATCTATCTATCTATCTATCTATCTCATATCTATCTATCTCATATCTATCTCATATCTATCTATCTCATATCTATCTATCTATCTATCTATCTATCTATCTCATATCTATCTCATATCTATCTACAGTATCTATCTCATATCTATCTATCTATCTCATATCCGTCTATCTCATATTTATCTCATGCAGTTAACGGACAGAACAAAGTGCAGATAAGTTGTGCCGTGTTCACACCATAGTCAGTCCACACGTGATATAAGTAATTGTGCCCATTATTGACGTCTTACACATGGGGGGGCTGGTGTGCCCACTTACATCCACATCCTCGTTGACCTCTGCCCCCGAGTCAGGCCCTACAAGGGTCTCCGCAAAAACCTGACATTGGAAAATAAAGCTGAGACTTGAGAGGGTGTATGATGGGGAGGGTGTATGATGGGGAGGGTGTATAATGGGGGAGGGTGTACGATGGGGAGGAGGGTATATGATGGGGAGGGTGTATGATGGAGGAGGGTGTATGATGGAGGAGGGTGTATGATGGGGAAGGTGTATGATGGAGGAGGGTGTATGATGGAGGAGGGTGTATGATGGGGAAGGTGTATGATGGAGGAGGGTGTATGATGGGGAGGGTGTATGATGGGGGAGGGTGTATGATGGGAAGGAGGGTGTATGATGGGGAGGGTGTATGATGGAGGAGGGTGTATGATGGGGAAGGTGTATGATGGGGAGGGAGGGTGTACGATGGAGGAGGGTGTATGATGGGGAGGGTGTAGGATGGGGGAGGGTGCATGATGGAGGAGGGTGTATGATGGGGAGGATGGTGTATGATGGGGAGGAGGGTGTATGATTGGGAGGGTGTATGATGGGGGGTGTATGATTGGGAGGGTGTATGATGGGGAGGAGGGTGCATGATGGAGGAGGGTGTATGATGGGGAGGGTGTATGATGGGGGAGGGGGTGTATGATGGGGAGGGTGTATGATGGAGGAGGGTGTATGATGGAGGAGGGTGTATGATGGGGAGGGTTTATGATGGAGGAGGGTGTACGATGGAGGAGGGTGTATGGTGGGGAGGGGTGTAGGATGGGGGAGGGTTTATGATGGAGGAGGGTGTACGATGGAGGAGGGGTGTATGACGGGGAGGGTGTATGATTGGGAGGGTGCATGATGGGGAGGAGGGTGTATGATGGAGGTGGGAGTATGATTGGGAGGGTGTATGATGGAGGAGGGTGTATAATGGGGAGGGTGTATGAGGGGGAGGGTGTATGATGGGGAGGGTGTATGATGGAGGAGGGTGTATGATGGGGGAGGGCGTATGATGGGGAGGGTGTATGATGGGGGAGGGTGTATGATGGAGGAGGGTGTATGATGGGGAGAGTGTATGATGGGGAGGGTGTATGATGGGGAGGGTGTATGATGGGGAGGGTGTATGGTGGAGAAGGGTGTATAATGGAGGAGGGTGTATGATGGGGAGGGTGTATGATGGGGGAGGGGTGTATGATGGGGAGGATGTATGATGGGGAGGGTGTATGATGGAGGAGGGTGTATGATGGGGGAGGGTGTATGATGGGGAGGATGTATGATGGGGGAGGGTGTATGATGGGGAGGATGTATGATGGGGCAGGTGGGTGTATGATGGGGGAGGGTGTATGATGGGGGAGGGTGTATGATGGGGAGGAGGGTGTATGATGGGGGGAGGGTGTATGATGGAGGAGGGTGTATGATGGGGAGGAGGGTGTATGATGGGGAGGGTGTATGATGGGGAGGATGGTGTATGATGGGGAGGGTGTATGATGGGGAGGGGGTGTATGATGGGGGAGGGTGTATGATGGGGAGGAGGGTGTATGATGGGGAGGGTGTATGTTGGGGGAGGGTGTATGATGGGGAGGATGTATGATGGGGCAGGTGGGTGTATGATGGGGGAGGGTGTATGATGGAGGAGGGTGTATGATGGGGAGGGTGTATGATGGAGGAGGGTGTATGATGGGGGAGGGTGTATGATGGGGAGGAGGGGTGTATGATGGGGAGGGTGTATGATGGAGGAGGGTGTATGATGGGGAGGAGGGTGTATGATGGGGGAGGGTGTATGATGGGGAGGATGGTGTATGATGGGGGAGGGTGTATGATGGGGAGGAGGGTGTATGATGGGGGAGGGTGTATGATGGCGAGGATGGTGTATGATGGGGAGGGTGTATGATGGGGGAGGGTGTATGATGGGGAGGATGTATGATGGGGCAGGGGGTGTATGATGGGGGAGGGTGTATGATGGAGGAGGGTGTATGATGGGGAGGGTGTATGATGGAGGAGGGTGTATGATGGGGGAGGGTGTATGATGGGGAGGAGGGTGTATGATGGGGGAGGGTGTATGATGGAGGAGGGTGTATGATGGGGAGGAGGGTGTATGATGGGGGAGGGTGTATGATGGGGAGGAGGGTGTATGATGGGGGAGGGTGTATGATGGGGAGGAGGGTGTATGATGGGGGAGGGTGTATGATGGGGAGGATGGTGTATGATGGGGAGGGTTTATGATGGGGGAGGGTGTATGATGGGGAGGATGTATGATGGGGAGGATGTATGATGGGGCAGGTGGGTGTATGATGGGGGAGGGTGTATGATGGAGGAGGGTGTATGATGGGGAGGGTGTATGATGGAGGAGGGTGTATGATGGGGGAGGGTGTATGATGGGGAGGGTGTATGATGGGGAGGGGGTGTATGATGGGGAGGATGTATGATGGGGCAGGTGGGTGTATGATGGGGGAGGAGGTGTATGATGGGGAGGGTGTATGATGGGGGAGGGTGTATGATGGGTAGGATGGTGTATGATGGGGAGGGTGTATGATGGGGGAGGGTGTATGATGGGGAGGGTGTATGATGGGGGAGGGTGTATGATGGAGAGGAGGGTGTATGATGGGGGAGGGTGTATGATGGGGGAGGGTGTATGATGGGGAGGGTGTATGATGGGGAGGAGGGTGTATGATGGGGGAGGGTGTATGATGGGGAGGAGGGTGTATGATGGGGGAGGGTGTATGATGGGGGAGGGTGTATGATGGGGAGAATGGTGTATGATGGGGAGGGTGTATGATGGAGGAGGGTGTATGATGGGGGAGGGTGTATGATGGGGAGGATGGTGTATGATGGGGAGGGTGTATGATGAGGAGGGTGTATGATGGAGGAGGGTGTATGATGGGGAGGGTGTATGATGGGGAGGAGGGTGTATGATGGGGGAGGGTGTGATGATGGGGAGGGTGTATGATGAGGAGGGTGTATGATGGGGAGGGTGTATGATGGGGAGGATGGTGTATGATGGGGAGGAGGGTGTATGATTGGGAGGGTGTATGATGGGGGGTGTATGATGGGGAGGGTGTATGATGGGGAGGAGGGTGCATGATGGAGGAGGGTGTATGATGGGGAGGGTGTATGATGGGGGAGGGTGTATGATGGGGAGGGTGTATGATGGAGGAGGGTGTATGATGGAGGAGGGTGTATGATGGGGAGGGTGTATGATGGAGGAGGGTGTATGATGGGGGAGGGTGTATGATGGGGAGGGTGCATGATGGGGAGGGTTTATGATGGAGGAGGGTGTACGATGGAGGAGGGTGTATGGTGGGGAGGGTGTAGGATGGGGGAGGGTTTATGATGGAGGAGGGTGTACGATGGAGGAGGGTGTATAATGGGGAGGGTGTATGATGGGCAGGGTGTATGATGGGGAGGAGGGTGTATGATGGAGGTGGGAGTATGATTGGGAGGATGTATGATGGAGGAGGGTGTATAATGGGGAGGGTGTATGAGGGGGGAGGGGTGTATGATGGGGAGGGTGTATGATGGAGGAGGGTGTATGATGGGGGAGGGCGTATGATGGGGAGGGTGTATGATGGGGGAGGGTGTATGATGGAGGAGGGTGTATGATGGGGAGAGTGTATGATGGGGAGGGTGTATGATGGGGAGGGTGTATGATGGGGAGGGTGTATGGTGGAGAAGGGTGTATAATGGAGGAGGGTGTATGATGGGGAGGATGTATGATGGGGGAGGGTGTATGATGGGGAGGATGTATGATGGGGAGGGTGTATGATGGAGGAGGGTGTATGATGGGGGAGGGTGTATGATGGGGAGGATGTATGATGGGGGAGGGTGTATGATGGGGAGGATGTATGATGGGGCAGGTGGGTGTATGATGGGGGAGGGTGTATGATGGGGGGGGGTGTATGATGGGGAGGAGGGTGTATGATGGGGGAGGGTGTATGATGGAGGAGGGTGTATGATGGGGAGGAGGGTGTATGATGGGGAGGGTGTATGATGGGGAGGATGGTGTATGATGGGGAGGGTGTATGATGGGGAGGAGGGTGTATGATGGGGTAGGGTGTATGATGGGGAGGATGGTGTATGATGGGGAGGGTGTATGATGGGGGAGGGTGTATGATGGGGAGGATGTATGATGGGGCAGGTGGGTGTATGATGGGGAGGGTGTATGATGGAGGAGGGTGTATGATGGGGGAGGGTGTATGATGGGGAGGAGGGTGTATGATGGGGAGGGTGTATGATGGGGAGGAGGGTGTATGATGGGGGAGGGTGTATGATGGGGAGGATGGTGTATGATGGGGGAGGGTGTATGATGGGGAGGGAGGGTGTATGATGGGGGAGGGTGTATGATGGGGAGGATGGTGTATGATGGGGAGGGTGTATGATGGGGGAGGGTGTATGATGGGGAGGATGTATGATGGGGCAGGTGGGTGTATGATGGGGGAGGGTGTATGATGGAGGAGGGTGTATGATGGGGAGGGTGTATGATGGAGGAGGGTATATGATGAGGGAGGGTGTATGATGGGGAGGGTGTATGATGGGGGGAGGGTGTATGATGGGGAGGATGTATGATGGGGCAGGTGGGTGTATGATGGGGAGGAGGGTGTATGATGGGGAGGGTGTATGATGGAGGAGGGTGTATGATGGGGGAGGGGTGTATGATGGGGAGGAGGGTGTATGATGGGAAGGGTGTATGATGGAGGAGGGTGTATGATGGGGAGGAGGGTGTATGATGGGGGAGGGTGTATGATGGGGAGGATGGTGTATGATGGGGGAGGGTGTATGATGGGGAGGAGGGTGTATGATGGGGGAGGGTGTATGATGGGGAGGAGGTGTATAATGGGGAGGGTGTATGATGGGGGAGGGGGTGTATGATGGGGAGGATGTATGATGGGGCAGGTGGGTGTATGATGGGGGAGGGTGTATGATGGGGAGGGTGTATGATGGGGAGGGTGTATGATGGAGGAGGGTGTATGATGGGGAGGGTGTATGATGGGGAGGAGGGTGTATGATGGGGGAGGGGTGTATGATGGAGGAGGGTGTATGATGGGGAGGAGGGTGTATGATGGGGGAGGGTGTATGATGGGGAGGATGGTGTATGATGGGGGAGGGTGTATGATGGGGAGGAGGGTGTATGATGGGGGAGGGTGTATGATGGGGAGGATGGTGTATGATGGGGAGGGTTTATGATGGGGGAGGGTGTATGATGGGGAGGATGTATGATGGGGAGGATGTATGATGGGGCAGGTGGGTGTATGATGGGGGAGGGTGTATGATGGAGGAGGGTGTATGATGGGGGAGGGTGTATGATGGGGAGGGTGTATGATGGGGGAGGGTGTATGATGGGGAGGATGTATGATGGGGCAGGTGGGTGTATGATGGGGAAGGATGGTGTATGATGGGGAGGGTGTATGATGGGGGAGGGTGTATGATGGGGAGGATGGTGTATGATGGGGAGGGTGTATGATGGGGGAGGGTGTATGATGGGGAGGAGGGTGTATGATGGGGGAGGGGTGTATGATAGGGGAGGGTGTATGATGGGGAGAATGGTGTATGATGGGGAGGGTGTATGATGGAGGAGGGTGTATGATGGAGGAGGGTGTATGATGGGGAGGATGGTGTATGATGGGGAGGGTGTATGATGGGGAGGGTGTATGATGGAGGAGGGTGTATGATGGGGAGGGTGTATGATGGGGAGCAGGGTGTATGATGGGGGAGGGTGTATGATGGGGAGGGTGTATGATGAGGAGGGTGTATGATGGGGAGGGTGTATGATGGGGAGGATGGTGTATGATGGGGAGGAGGGTGTATTATTGGGAGGGTGTATGATGGGGGGTGTATGATTGGGAGGGTGTATGATGGGGAGGAGGGTGCATGATGGAGGAGGGTGTATGATGGGGAGGGTGTATGATGGGGAGGGTGTATGATGGGGAGGGTGTATGATGGAGGAGGGTGTATGATGGAGGAGGGTGTATGATGGGGGAGGGTGTATGATGGAGGAGGGTGTATGATGGGGGAGGGTGTATGATGGGGAGGGTGTATGATGGGGAGGGTTTATGATGGAGGAGGGTGTACGATGGAGGAGGGTGTATGGTGGGGAGGGTGTAGGATGGGGGAGGGTTTATGATGGAGGAGGGTGTACGATGGAGGAGGGTGTATGATGGGGAGGGTGTATGATTGGGAGGGTGTATGATGGGGAGGAGGGTGTATGATGGAGGTGGGAGTATGATGGGGGGGTGTATGATGGAGGAGGGTGTATAATGGGGAGGGTGTATGATGGGGGGAGGGGGTGTATGATGGGGAGGGTGTATGATGGAGGAGGGTGTATGATGGGGAAGGGTGTATGATGGGGAGGATGGTGTATGATGGGGAGGGTGTATGATGGGGGAGGGTGTATGATGGGGAGGATGTATGATGGGGCAGGTGGGTGTATGATGGGGGAGGGGTGTATGATGGAGGAGGGTGTATGATGGGGAGGGTGTATGATGGGGAGGGTGTATGATGGGGGAGGGTGTATGATGGGGAGGAGGGTGTATGATGGGGGAGGGTGTATGATGGAGGAGGGTGTATGATGGGGAGGAGGGTGTATGATGGGGGAGGGTGTATGATGGGGAGGATGGTGTATGATGGGGGAGGGTGTATGATGGGGAGGAGGGTGTATGATGGGGGAGGGTGTATGATGGGGAGGATGGTGTATGATGGGGAGGGTTTATGATGGGGGAGGGTGTATGATGGGGAGGATGTATGATGGGGAGGATGTATGATGGGGCAGGTGGGTGTATGATGGGGGAGGGTGTATGATGGAGGAGGGTGTATGATGGAGGAGGGTGTATGATGGGGGGGGGGTGTATGATGGGGAGGGTGTATGATGGGGGAGGGTGTATGATGGGGAGGGTGTATGATGGGGCAGGTGGGTGTATGATGGGGGAGGATGGTGTATGATGGGGAGGGTGTATGATGGGGGAGGGGTGTATGATGGGGAGGATGGTGTATGATGGGGAGGGTGTATGATGGGGGAGGGTGTATGATGGGGAGGAGGGTGTATGATGGGGGAGGGTGTATGATAGGGGAGGGTGTATGATGGGGAGAATGGTGTATGATGGGGAGGGTGTATGATGGAGGAGGGTGTATGATGGAGGAGGGTGTATGATGGGGAGGATGGTGTATGATGGGGAGGGTGTATGATGGGGGAGGGTGTATGATGGAGGAGGGTGTATGATGGGGGAGGGGTGTATGATGGGGAGCAGGGTGTATGATGGGAGAGGGTGTATGATGGGGAGGGTGTATGATGAGGAGGGTGTATGATGGGGGAGGGTGTATGATGGGGAGGATGGTGTATGATGGGGAGGAGGGTGTATGATGGGGAGGGTGTATGATGGGGGGTGTATGATGGGGGAGGGTGTATGATGGGGAGGAGGGTGTATGATGGGGGAGGGTGTATGATGGGGAGGGTGTATGATGGGGAGGGGTGTATGATGGGGAGGGTGTATGATGGGGAGGGTGTATGATGGAGGAGGGTGTATGATGGAGGAGGGTGTATGATGGGGGAGGGTGTATGATGGAGGGAGGGTGTATGATGGGGGAGGGTGTATGATGGGGAGGGTGTATGATGGGGAGGGTGTATGATGGAGGAGGGTGTACGATGGAGGAGGGTGTATGGTGGGGAGGGTGTAGGATGGGGGAGGGTGTATGATGGAGGAGGGTGTACGATGGAGGAGGGTGTATGATGGGGAGGGTGTATGATGGGGAGGGTGTATGATGGGGAGGAGGGTGTATGATGGAGGAGGGAGTATGATGGGGGGTGTATGATGGAGGAGGGTGTATGATGGGGAGGGTGTATGAGGGGGAGGGGTGTATGATGGGGAGGGTGTATGATGGAGGAGGGTGTATGATGGGGAAGGGTGTATGATGGGGAGGATGGTGTATGATGGGGAGGGTGTATGATGGGGGAGGGGTGTATGATGGGGGAGGGTGTATGATGGGGAGGATGTATGATGGGGAGGGTGTATGATGGAGGAGGGTGTATGATGGGGAGGGTGTATGATGGGGAGGGTGTATGATGGGGGAGGGTGTATGATGGGGAGGGTGTATGATGGGGCAGGTGGGTGTATGATGGGGGAGGGTGTATGATGGGGAGGGTGTATGGGGGGGAGGGGGTGTATGATGGAGGAGGGTGTATGATGGGGAGGGTGTATGATGGGGGAGGGTGTATGATGGGGAGGATGGTGTATGATGGGGAGGGTGTATGATGGGGGAGGGTGTATGATGGGGAGGAGGGTGTATGATGGGGGAGGGGTGTATGATGGGGAGGGTGTATGATGGGGAGGATGGTGTATGATGGGGAGGGTGTATGATGGAGGAGGGTGTATGATGGGGGAGGGTGTATGATGGGGAGGAGGGTGTATGATGGGGGAGGGTGTATGATGGGGAGGGTGTATGATGGAGGAGGGTGTATGATGGGGAGGGTGTATGATGGGGAGGATGGTGTATGATGGGGAGGAGGGTGTATTATGGGGAGGGTGTATGATGGGGGGTGTATGATTGGGAGGGTGTATGATGGGGAGGAGGGGTGCATGATTGAGGAGGGTGTATGATGGGGAGGGGTGTATGATGGGGGAGGGTGTATGATGGGGAGGGTGTATGATGGAGGAGGGTGTATGATGGAGGAGGGTGTATGATGGGGGAGGGTGTATGATGGAGGAGGGTGTATGATGGGGGAGGGTGTATGATGGGGAGGGTGTATGATGGGGAGGGTTTATGATGGAGGAGGGTGTACGATGGAGGAGGGTGTATGGTGGGGAGGGTGTAGGATGGGGGAGGGTTTATGATGGAGGAGGGTGTACGATGGAGGAGGGTGTACGATGGAGGAGGGTGTATGATGGGGAGGGTGTATGATTGGGAGGGTGTATGATGGGGAGGAGGGTGTATGATGGAGGTGGGAGTATGATTGGGAGGGTGTATGATGGAGGAGGGTGTATAATGGGGAGGGTGTATGAGGGGGGAGGGTGTATGATGGGGAGGGTGTATGATGGAGGAGGGTGTATGATGGGGGAGGGTGTATGATGGGGAGGATGGTGTATGATGGGGAGGGTGTATGATGGGGGAGGGTGTATGATGGGGAGAGTGTATGATGGGGAGGGTGTATGATGGGGAGGGTGTATGATGGGGAGGGTGTATGGTGGAGAAGGGTGTATAATGGAGGAGGGTGTATGATGGAGGAGGGTGTATGATGGGGGAGGGTGTATGATGGGGAGGATGTATGATGGGGAGGGTGTATGATGGAGGAGGGTGTATGATGCGGGAGGGTTTATGATGGGGAGGATGTATGATGGGGGAGGGTGTATGATGGGGAGGATGTATGATGGGGCAGGTGGGTTTATGATGGGGGAGGGTGTATGATGGGGGAGGGTGTATGATGGGGAGGAGGGTGTATGATGGAGGAGGGTGTATGATGGGGAGGAGGGTGTATGATAGGGAGGGTGTATGATGGGGAGGATGGTGTATGATGGGGAGGGTGTATGATGGGGAGGAGGGTGTATGATGGGGGAGGGTGTATGATGGGGAGGGTGTATGATGGGGAGGATGGTGTATGATGGGGGAGGGTGTATGATGGGGAGGATGTATGATGGGGCAGGTGGGTGTATGATGGGGGAGGGTGTATGATGGAGGAGGGTGTATGATGGGGAGGGTGTATGATGGGGAGGATGTATGATGGGGAGGGTGTATGATGGGGGAGGGGTGTATGATGGAGGAGGGTGTATGATGGGGAGGGGTGTATGATGGAGGAGGGTGTATGATGGGGAGGGTGTATGATGGGGAGGAGGGTGTATGATGGGGGAGGGTGTATGATGGGGAGGATGGTGTATGATGGGGGAGGGTGTATGATGGGGAGGAGGGTGTATGATGGGGGAGGGTGTATGATGGGGAGGATGGTGTATGATGGGGAGGGTGTATGATGGGGGAGGGGTGAATGATGGGGAGGATGTATGATGGGGCAGGTGGGTGTATGATGGGGGAGGGTGTATGATGGGGAGAGTGTATGATGGGGAGGGTGTATGATGGGGAGGGTGTATGATGGGGAGGGTGTATGGTGGAGAAGGGTGTATAATGGAGGAGGGTGTATGATGGAGGGGGTGTATGATGGGGGAGGGTGTATGATGGGGAGGATCTATGATGGGGAGGGTGTATGATGGAGGAGGGTGTATGATGGGGGAGGGTGTATGATGGGGAGGAGGTGTATGATGGGGGAGGGGTGTATGATGGGGAGGGTGTATGATGGGGCAGGTGGGTGTATGATGGGGGAGGGTGTATGATGGGGGAGGGTGTATGATGGGGAGGGGGTGTATGATGGAGGAGGGTGTATGATGGGGAGGAGGGTGTATGATGGGGAGGGTGTATGATGGGGAGGATGGTGTATGATGGGGAGGGTGTATGATGGGGAGGAGGGTGTATGATGGGGGAGGGTGTATGATGGGGAGGGTGTATGATGGGGAGGATGGTGTATGATGGGGGAGGGTGTATGATGGAGGAGGGTGTATGATGGGGGGGGTGTATGATGGAGGAGGGTGTATGATGGGGGAGGGTGTATGATGGGGAGGAGGGTGTATGATGGGGGAGGGTGTATGATGGGGAGGAGGTGTATGATGGGGGAGGGTGTATGATGGGGAGGAGGGTGTATGATGGGGGAGGGGTGTATGATGGGGAGGATGGTGTATGATGGGGAGGGTGTATGATGGGGAGGGTGAATGATGGGGAGGGTGTATGATGGGGCAGGTGGGTGTATGATGGGGGAGGGTGTATGATGGAGGAGGGTGTATGATGGGGAGGGTGTATGATGGAGGAGGGTGTATGATGGGGGAGGGTGTATGATGGGGAGGGTGTATGATGGGGCAGGGGGTGTATGATGGGGAGGGTGTATGATGGAGGAGGGTGTATGATGGGGGGGGTGTATGATGGGGAGGAGGGTGTATGATGGGGGAGGGTGTATGATGGGGAGGATGGTGTATGATGGGGGAGGGTGTATGATGGGGAGGAGGGTGTATGATGGGGGAGGGTGTATGATGGGGAGGATGGTGTATGATGGGGAGGGGTGTATGATGGGGGAGGGTGAATGATGGGGAGGGTGTATGATGGGGCAGGTGGGTGTATGATGGGGGAGGGTGTATGATGGAGGAGGGGTGTATGATGGGGAGGGGTGTATGATGGAGGAGGGTGTATGATGGGGAGGGGTGTATGATGGGGAGGATGGATGATGGGGCGGGTGGGTGTATGATGGGGAGGAGGTGTATGATGGGGAGGGTGTATGATGGGGAGGGTGTATGATGGGGAGGATGGTGTATGATGGGGAGGGTGTATGATGGGGGAGGGTGTATGATGGGGAGGGGTGTATGATGGGGGAGGGTGTATGATGGGGAGGAGGGTGTATGATGGGGGAGGGTGTATGATGGGGGAGGGTGTATGATGGGGAGGGGTGTATGATGGGGAGGAGGGTGTATGATGGGGAGGGTGTATGATGGGGAGGGGGGGTGTATGATGGGGGAGGGTGTATGATGGGGAGGGGTGTATGATGGGGAGGGGTGTATGATGGGGGAGGGTGTATGATGGGGGAGGGTGTATGATGGGGAGGGTGTATGATGGGGAGGATGGTGTATGATGGGGAGGGTGTATGATGGGGAGGGTGTATGATGGGGAGGGTGTATGATGGAGGAGGGTGTATGATGGGGGAGGGTGTATGATGGAGGAGGGTGTATGATGGGGAGGGGTGTATGATGGAGGAGGGTGTATGATGGGGGAGGGTGTATGATGGGGAGGATGGATGATGGGGCAGGTGGGTGTATGATGGGGAGGGTGTATGATGGAGGAGGGTGTATGATGGGGGGGTGTAGGAGGGGTGTATGATGGGGGGGGGTGTATGATGGGGAGGAGGGTGTATGATGGGGGAGGGTGTATGATGGGGGGAGGGTGTATGATGGGGGAGGGGTGTATGATGGGGAGGATGGTGTATGATGGGGAGGGTGTATGATGGGGGAGGGTGTATGATGGGGAGGGTGTATGATGGGGCGGGGGGTGTATGATGGGGGAGGGTGTATGATGGGGAGGGTGTATGATGGGGAGGGTGTATGATGGGGAGGGTGTATGATGGGGGAGGGTGTATGATGGGGAGGGGTGGATGATGGGGCAGGTGGGTGTATGATGGGGGAGGGGGTGTATGATGGGGAGGGTGTATGATGGGGAGGGGTGTATGATGGGGTGGATGGTGGATGGGGAGGGTGGATGGGGAGGGTGTATGATGGGGAGGGTGTATGATGGGGGAGGGTGTATGATGGGGAGGAGGGTGTATGATGGGGGAGGGTGTATGATGGGGGAGGGTGTATGATGGGGAGGATGGTGTATGATGGGGAGGAGGGTGTATGATGGGGAGGGGTGTATGATGGGGAGGGGGTGTATGATGGGGAGGGGTGTATGATGGGGAGGGGGGAGGGTGTATGGGGGGGGGTATGATGGGGGGGTGTATGATGGGGAGGAGGTGTATGATGGGGAGGGTGTATGATGGGGTAAGGAGGGGTGTATGATGGAGGAGGGTGTATGATGGGGAGGAGGGTGTATGATGGGGAGGAGGGTGTATGATGGGGGAGGGTGTATGATGGGGAGGATGGTGTATGATGGGGAGGGTGTATGATGGGAGGGTGTATGATGGGGAGGGGTGTATGATGGGGAGGATGTATGATGGGGCAGGGGGTGTATGATGGGGAGGGGGTGTATGATGGGGAGGGTGTATGATGGGGAGGGTGTATGATGGGGAGGAGGGGTGTATGATGGGGGAGGGGTGTATGATGGGGAGGGAGGGGGTGTATGATGGGGAGGGGTGTATGATGGGGAGGGTGTATGATGGGAGGGTGTATGATGGGGGAGGGTGTATGATGGGGAGGGGTGTATGATGGGGAGGAGGTGTATGATGGGGAGGGTGTATGATGGAGGAGGGTGTATGATGGGGAGGGTGTATGATGGGGGAGGGTGTATGATGGGGGAGGGTGTATGATGGGGGAGGGTGTATGATGGGGAGGAGGGTGTATGATGGGGAGGGGTGTATGATGGGGAGGAGGTGTATGATGGGGAGGAGGGTGTATGATGGGGAGGGTGTATGATGGAGGAGGGTGTATGATGGAGGAGGGTGTATGATGGGGAGGAGGGTGTATGATGGGGAGGGTGTATGATGGGGAGGGTGTATGATGGGGAGGGGTGTATGATGGGGAGGAGGGTGTATGATGGGGAGGAGGGTGTATGATGGGGAGGAGGGTGTATGATGGGGAGGGTGTATGATGGAGGAGGGTGTATGATGGGAGGAGGGTGTATGATGGGGAGGAGGGTGTATGATGGGGAGGGGGTGTATGATGGGGAGGGTGTATGATGGGGAGGGTGTATGATGGGGAGAGTGTATGATGGGGGAGGGTGTATGATGGGGAGGGTGTATGATGGGGAGGAGGGTGTATGATGGGGAGGAGGGTGTATGATGGAGGAGGGTGTATGATGGGGAGGAGGGTGTATGATGGGGGAGGGTGTATGATGGGGAGGTGTATGATGGGGCAGGGGGTGTATGATGGGGGAGGATGATGATGGAGGGGGAGGAGGAGGGTGTATGATGGGGAGGGGTGTATGATGGGGAGGAGGGGTGTATGATGGGGAGGGTGTATGATGGGGAGGGGTGTATGATGGGGAGGGGTGTATGATGGGGAGGGTGTATGATGGGGAGGGGTGTATGATGGGGAGGGTGTATGATGGGGAGGATGGTGTATGATGGGGAGGGTGTATGATGGGGAGGGTGTATGATGGGGAGGGGGTGTATGATGGAGAGGGTGTATGATGGGGAGGGTGTATGATGGGGGAGGGTGTATGATGGGGAGGAGGGGTGTATGATGGAGGAGGGTGTATGATGGAGAAGGGTGTATGATGGGGAGGAGGGTGTATGATGGAGGAGGGTGTATGATGGAGGAGGGTGTATGATGGGGAGGGTGTATGATGGGGAGGGTGTATGATGGGGAAAGTGTATGATGGGGGAGGGTGTATGATGGGGAGGAGGGTGTATGATGGAGGAGGGTGTATGATGGGGGAGGGTGTATGATGGGGAGGACGGTGTATGATGGGGAGGCGGTGTATGATGGGGGAGGGTGTATGATGGGGGAGGGTGTATGATGGGGAGAATGGTGTATGATGGGGAGGGTGTATGATGGAGGAGGGTGTATGATGGGGGAGGGTGTATGATGGGGAGGATGGTGTATGATGGGGAGGAGGGTGTATGATGGGGGAGGGTGTATGATGGAGGAGGGTGTATGATGGGGAGGGTGTATGATGGAGGAGGGTGTATGATGGGGGAGGGTGTATGATGGGGAGGAGGGTGTATGATGGGGGAGGGTGTATGATGGGGAGGAGGTGTATGATGGGGGAGGGTGTATGATGGGGAGGAGGGTGTATGATGGGGGAGGGTGTATGATGGGGAGGATGGTGTATGATGGGGAGGGTGTATGATGAGGAGGGTGTATGATGGAGGAGGGTGTATGATGGGGAGGGTGTATGATGGGGAGGGTGTATGATGAGGAGGGTGTATGATGGGGAGGGTGTATGATGGGGAGGGTGTATGATGGGGAGGAGGTGTATGATGGGGAGGAGGGTGTATGATGGGGAGGGTGTATGATGGGGAGTATGATGGGAGGGTGTATGATGGGGAGGAGGGGTGCATGATGGAGGAGGGTGTATGATGGGGAGGGTGTATGATGGGGAGGGTGTATGATGGGGAGGGTGTATGATGGAGGAGGGTGTATGATGGGGGAGGGTGTATGATGGGGAGGGTGTATGATGGGGAGGGTGGGAGGAGGGTGTACGATGGAGGAGGGTGTATGGTGGGGAGGGTGTAGGATGGGGGAGGGGAGGGGGGGTGTATGATGGAGGAGGGTGTATGATGGGGAGGGTGTATGATGGGGAGGGTGTATGATGGGGAGGAGGGTGTATGATGGGGGGGAGTATGATGGGAGGGTGTATGATGGGGGAGGGTGTATAATGGGGAGGGTGTATGAGGGGGGAGGGGTGTATGATGGGGAGGGTGTATGATGGAGGAGGGGTGTATGATGGGGGAGGGTGTATGATGGAGGAGGGTGTATGATGGGGAGAGTGTATGATGGGGAGGGTGTATGATGGGGAGGGGTGTATGATGGGGAGGGTGTATGGTGGAGAAGGGTGTATAATGGAGGAGGGTGTATGATGGGGAGGGGTGTATGATGGGGAGGGGGTGTATGATGGGGAGGGTGTATGTTGGGGAGGGTGTATGATGGAGGAGGGTGTATGATGGGGGAGGGTGTATGATGGGGAGGATGTATGATGGGGGAGGGTGTATGATGGGGAGGATGTATAATGGGGCAGGTGGGTGTATGATGGGGGAGGGGTGTATGATGGGGGAGGGTGTATGATGGGGAGGAGGGTGTATGATGGGGAGGGTGTATGATGGAGGAGGGTGTATGATGGGGAGGAGGGGTGTATGATGGGGAGGGTGTATGATGGGGAGGATGGTGTATGATGGGGAGGGTGTATGATGGGGAGGAGGGGTGTATGATGGGGGGGGGGTGTATGATGGGGAGGAGGTGTATGATGGAGGAGGATGTATGATGGGGGAGGGTGTATGATGGAGGAGGGTGTATGATGGGGAGGGTGTATGATGGGGAGGGTGTATGATGGGGAGGGTGTATGATGGGGAGGGTGTATGGTGGAGAAGGGTGTATAATGGAGGAGGGTGTATGATGGGGAGGGTGTATGATGGGGGAGGGTGTATGAGGGGGGGGGGGGAGGGTGTATGATGGAGGAGGGTGTATGATGGGGGAGGGTGTATGATGGGGAGGGTGTATGATGGGGGGAGGGTGTATGATGGGGAGGGTGTATGATGGGGCAGGTGGGTGTATGATGGGGGAGGGTGTATGATGGGGGAGGGGTGTATGATGGGGAGGAGGGTGTATGATGGGGAGGGTGTATGATGGAGGAGGGTGTATGATGGGGAGGAGGGTGTATGATGGGGAGGGTGTATGATGGGGAGGATGGTGTATGGTGGGGAGGGTGTATGATGGGGAGGGGGTGTATGATGGGGGAGGGGTGTATGATGGGGAGGATGGTGTATGATGGGGAGGGTGTATGATGGGGAGGGGTGTATGATGGGGAGGATGTATGATGGGGCAGGTGGGTGTATGATGGGGGAGGGTGTATGATGGAGGAGGGTGTATGATGGGGAGGGTGTATGATGGAGGAGGGTGTATGATGGGGGAGGGTGTATGATGGGGAGGAGGGGTGTATGATGGGGAGGGTGTATGATGGGGGAGGGTGTATGATGGGGGGGGTGTAGGATGGGGGAGGGTGTATGATGGGGAGGATGGTGTATGATGGGGGAGGGTGTATGATGGGGAGGAGGGTGTATGATGGGGGAGGGGTGTATGATGGGGAGGAGATGGGGAGGGTGTATGATGGGGAGGGTGTATGATGGGGAGGGTGTATGATGGGGCAGGTGGGTGAATGATGGGGAGGGTGTACGATGGGGGAGGGTGTATGATGGGGAGGGTGTATGATGGAGGAGGGTGTATGATGGGGAGGGGTGTATGATGGGGAGGAGGGGTGTATGATGGGGGAGGGGTGTATGATGGG
The DNA here is from genome assembly GCA_947044405.1 of Leptodactylus fallax. Taxonomy (NCBI): domain Eukaryota; kingdom Metazoa; phylum Chordata; class Amphibia; order Anura; family Leptodactylidae; genus Leptodactylus; species Leptodactylus fallax. The sequence continues at coordinate 178,137 of CAMRHE010001039.1, read as the reverse complement.
GAGGATGGTGTATGATGGGGGAGGGTGTATGATGGGGAGGAGGGTGTATGATGGGGGAGGGTGTATGATGGGGAGGGGTGTATGATGGGGAGGGTGTATGATGGGGGAGGGTGTATGATGGGGAGGGTGTATGATGGGGCAGGTGGGTGTATGATGGGGGAGGGTGTATGATGGGGAGAGTGTATGATGGGGAGGGTGTATGATGGGGAGGGTGTATGATGGGGAGGGGTGTATGGTGGAGAAGGGTGTATGATGGGGAGGGGTGTATGATGGAGGAGGGGTGTATGATGGGGGGAGGGGTGTATGATGGGGAGGGATCGGATGGGGAGGGTGTATGATGGAGGAGGGGTGTATGATGGGGGAGGGGTGTATGATGGGGAGGGTGTGTGATGGGGGAGGGTGTATGATGGGGAGGGTGTATGATGGGGCAGGTGGGTGTATGATGGGGGAGGGGTGTATGATGGGGGAGGGGTGTATGATGGGGAGGAGGGTGTATGATGGGGAGGGTGTATGATGGGGAGGGGGTGTATGATGGGGAGGGTGTATGATGGGGAGGATGGTGTATGATGGGGAGGGGTGTATGATGGGGAGGAGGGTGTATGATGGGGGAGGGTGTATGATGGGGGGGTGTATGATGGGGGGGGGTGGGGTATGATGGGGGGAGGGTGTATGATGGGGAGGGTGTATGATGGGGAGGGGAGGGTGTATGATGGGGAGGAGGGTGTATGATGGGGGAGGGTGTATGATGGGGAGGAGGGTGTATGATGGGGGAGGGTGTATGATGGGGAGGGGGTGTATGATGGGGAGGGGGTGTATGATGGGGAGGGGTGTATGATGGGGAGGGTGTATGATGGGGAGGGTGTGATGATGGGGGAGGGTGTATGATGGAGGAGGGTGTATGATGGGGAGGGTGTATGATGGGGGAGGGTGTGTGGGGGGGGGGGATGGGGAGGTGGTGATGGGGCAGGTGGGTGGATGGGGAGGGTGTATGATGGAGGAGGGTGTATGATGGGGGAGGGTGTATGATGGGGAGGAGGGTGTATGATGGGGAGGGTGTATGATGGGGAGGGTGTATGATGGGGGGGGGTGTATGATGGGGAGGAGGGTGTATGATGGGGGAGGGTGTATGATGGGGAGGATGGTGTATGATGGGGAGGGTGTATGATGGGGAGGGTGAATGATGGGGAGGGTGTATGATGGGGCAGGGGGTGTATGATGGGGGAGGGTGTATGATGGAGGAGGGTGTATGATGGGGAGGGTGTATGATGGGGAGGGTGTATGATGGGGGAGGGTGTAGGATGGGGAGGGGCAGGGGGTGTATGATGGGGAGGGGTGTATGATGGGGAGGGTGTATGATGGGGGAGGGTGTATGATGGGGAGGAGGGTGTATGATGGGGAGGGTGTATGATGGGGAGGGTGTATGATGGGGAGGAGGTGTATGATGGGGAGGAGGGTGTATGATGGGGAGGGTGTATGATGGGGGAGGGGTGTATGATGGGGAGGAGGGTGTATGATGGGGAGGGGTGTATGATGGGGAGGAGGGTGTATGATGGGGGAGGGTGTATGATGGGGAGGGGGTGTATGAGGGGGGGGGTGTATGATGGGGAGGGTGTATGATGGGGAGGGTGTATGATGGGGAGGGTGTATGATGGGGAGGGTGTATGATGGGGAGGGTGTATGATGGGGAGGGGTGTATGATGGGGAGGGTGTATGATGGGGAGGGTGTATGATGGGGAGGGTGTATGATGGGGGAGGGTGTATGATGGGGGAGGGTGTATGATGGGGAGGGTGTATGATGGGGAGGAGGGTGTATGATGGGGGAGGGTGTATGATGGGGAGGATGGTGTATGATGGGGGGGGGTGTATGATGGGGGGGTGTATGATGGGGGAGGGGTGTATGATGGGGGGGGTGTTGATGGGGGGTGTATGATGGGGGAGGGTGTATGGGGGGTGTATGATGGGGGGGTGAGGGGGAGGGTATGATGGGGAGGGTGTATGATGGGGGGGGTGTATGATGGGGAGGGTGTATGATGGGGAGGAGGGTGTATGATGGGGAGGGGTGTATGATGGGGAGGAGGGTGTATGATGGGGAGGGGTGTATGATGGGGAGGGGAGGGTGTATGATGGGGAGGGTGTATGATGGGGAGGGAGGGTGTATGATGGGGAGGGTGTATGATGGGGAGGAGGGTGTATGATGGGGAGGAGGGTGTATGATGGGGAGGGGTGTATGATGGGGAGGGTGTATGATGGGGAGGGGTGTATGATGGGGAGGAGGGTGTATGATGGGGGGGGTGTATGATGGAGGAGGGTGTATGATGGGGAGGAGGGTGTATGATGGGGAGGGTGTATGATGGGGAGGAGGGTGTATGATGGGGAGGGGGTGGGGGGGGGTGTATGATGGGGAGGGTGTATGTGGGGAGGGTGTATGTGGGGAGGGGTGTGGGGAGGGGGTGTATGGTGGGGAGGGTGTTGTGGGATGATGGGGAGGGTGTATGATGGGGAGGGGTGATGGGGGGGGTGTATGATGGGGAGGAGGGTGTATGATGGGGAGGGGTGTATGATGGGGAGGGTGTATGGGGGGAGGGTGTATGATGGGGAGGGTGTATGATGGGGAGGAGGGTGTATGATGGGGGAGGGGGTGTATGGTGGGGGAGGGTGTATGATGGGGAGGGGTGTATGATGGGAGGAGGGTGTATGATGGGGAGGGGTGTATGTGGGGAGGGTGTATGATGGGGAGGGGTGAGGGGTGTATGATGGGGAGGGTGTATGATGGGGAGGAGGGTGTATGATGGGAGGAGGGTGTATGATGGGGAGGGTGTATATGATGGGGGAGGGTGTATGATGGGGGAGGGGGTGTATGATGGGGGAGGGGATGGGAGGGTGTATGATGGGGAGGGTGTATGATGGGGAGGGGGGAGGGTGTATGATGGGGAGGGGTGTATGATGGGGGTGTATGATGGGGAGGGTGTATGATGGGGAGGGTGTATGATGGGGAGGAGGGTGTATGATGGGGAGGGTGTATGATGGGGAGGAGGGTGTATGATGGGGAGGGTGTGTATGATGGGGAGGAGGGTGTATGATGGGGAGGGGTGTATGATGGGGAGGGGTGTATGATGGGGAGGATGGGTGTATGATGGGGAGGGGGTGTATGATGGGGAGGGTGTATGATGGGGAGGGTGTATGATGGGGAGGGTGTATGATGGAGGAGGGTGTATGATGGGGAGGGGGTGTATGATGGGGAGGAGGGTGTATGATGGGGAGGGTGTATGATGGAGGAGGGTGTATGATGGGGAGGAGGGTGTATGATGGGGAGGAGGGTGTATGATGGGGAGGGGGTGTATGATGGGGAGGAGGGTGTATGATGGGGAGGGTGTATGATGGGGAGGGTGTATGATGGGGGAGGGTGTATGATGGGGGGGGAGGATGGGGGGTGTATGATGGGGAGGGGTGTATGATGGGGGAGGGTGGTATGATGGGGAGGGGGTGTATGATGGGGGGGGGGTGTATGATGGGGAGGGGGTGTATGATGGGGAGGGGGGTGTATGATGGGGAGGGTGTATGATGGGGAGAGGGTGTATGATGGGGAGGGGTGTATGATGGGGAGGAGGGTGTATGATGGGGGAGGGTGTATGATGGGGGGAGGGGTGTATGATGGGGAGGGTGTATGATGGGGAGGGGTGTATGATGGGGAGGATGGTGTATGATGGGGAGGGTGGGGTGTATGATGGGGAGGGTGTATGATGGGGAGGGTGTATGGGGGAGGGTGTATGATGGAGGAGGGTGTATGATGGGGAGGAGGGGTGTATGATGGGGAGGGGTGTATGATGGGGGGGGTGTATGATGGAGGAGGGTGTATGATGGGGAGGGTGTATGATGGGGAGGGGTGTATGATGGGGAGGGTGTATGATGGATGGGGGGGGAGGGTGTATGATGGGGAGGAGGGTGTATGATGGGAGGGGTGTATGATGGGGAGGGTGTATGATGGGGAGGGTGTATGATGGGGAGGAGGGTGTATGATGGGGAGGGTGTATGATGGGGGAGGGTGTATGATGGGGAGGGGTGTATGATGGGGAGGGTGTATGATGGGGGAGGGTGTATGATGGGGAGGAGGGTGTATGATGGGGAGGGGTGGGGGGTGTATGATGGGGGAGGGGGGTGTATGATGGGGAGGGGTGTATGATGGGGGGGGGGTGTATGATGGGGGGAGGAGGTGTATGATGGGGGAGGGTGTATGATGGGGGAGGGGTGTATGATGGGGGAGGGTGATGATGGGGAGGAGGGGTGTATGATGGGGAGGGTGTATGATGGAGGAGGGTGTATGATGGGGAGGGTGTATGATGGGGAGAGGGTGTATGATGGGGAGGGGTGTATGATGGGGAGGAGGGTGTATGATGGGGAGGAGGGGTGTATGATGGGAGGGTGAGGGTGTATGATGGGGGGGGTGTATGATGGGGAGGGGGTATGATGGGGAGGGTGTATGATGGGGAGGGTGTATGATGGAGGGTGTAGGGGGGGGTGTATGATGGAGGAGGGTGTATGATGGGGGAGGGGGGGAGGGTGTATGATGGGGAGGGTGTATGATGGGGAGGGTGTATGATGGGGGGGGTGTATGATGGGGAGGGGGGTGTATGATGGGGAGGGTGTATGATGGGGAGGGTGTATGATGGGAGGGGTATGATGGGGAGGGGTGTATGATGGGGAGGAGGTGTATGATGGAGGAGGGTGTATGATGGGGAGGGTGTATGATGGGGAGGGTGTATGATGGGGAGGGGGGGGGGGGAGGGTGTATGATGGAGGGGTGTATGATGGGGAGGGTGTATGATGGGGAGGGGGTGTATGATGGGGAGGGTGTATGATGGGGAGGGTGTATGATGGGGAGGGTGTATGATGGGGGAGGGTGTATGATGGGGAGGGGGGTGAATGGGGAGGGTGTGATGGGGAGGGTGTATGATGGGGGAGGGGGATGATGATGGGGGAGGGTGTATGATGGGGGGGTGGGTGTGTGATGGGGGGGAGGGTGTATGATGGGGAGGGGGTGTATGATGGGGAGGGTGTATGATGGGGAGGGTGTATGATGGGGAGGGTGGTGTATGATGGGGAGGGGTGTATGATGGGGAGGGTGTATGATGGGGAGGGGGTGTATGATGGGGAGGGGTGTATGATGGGAGGGTGTATGATGGGGAGGGTGTATGATGGGGGGGTGGATGATGGGGAGGGTGTATGATGGGGGAGGGGTGATGATGGGGGGGGGGTGTATGATGGGGAGGGTGTATGATGGGGAGGGGTGTATGATGGGGAGGGTGTATGATGGGGAGGAGGGTGTATGATGGGGAGGGTGTATGATGGGGAGGAGGGTGTATGATGGGGGAGGGTGTATGATGGGGAGGAGGGTGTATGATGGGGAGGGTGTATGATGGGGAGGGGTGTATGATGGGGAGGGGGTGTATGATGGGGGAGGGGTGTATGATGGGGAGGATGGATGGGGAGGGTGTATGATGGGGAGGGGGTGTATGATGGGGGAGGGGTGGATGATGGGGAGGGGTGTATGATGGGGGAGGGTGTATGATGGGGAGGGTGTATGATGGGGAGGGTGTATGATGGGGAGGGTGTATGATGGGGAGGGTGTATGATGGGGAGGGGGTGTATGATGGGGAGGAGGGTGTATGATGGGGAGGGTGTATGATGGGGAGGAGGGTGTATGATGGGGAGGGGGTGTATGATGGGGAGGGTGTATGATGGGGAGGGTGTATGATGGGGGAGGGTGTATGATGGGGGAGGAGGGTGTATGATGGGGAGGGGGTGTATGATGGGGAGGAGGTGTATGATGGGGAGGGTGTATGATGGGGGGAGGGTGTATGATGGGGAGGGGGGTGTATGATGGGGAGGGTGTATGATGGGGAGGAGGGTGTATGATGGGGAGGGTGTATGATGGGGAGGGGTGTATGATGGGGAGGGGTGTATGATGGGGGAGAGGTGTATGATGGGGAGGGTGTATGATGGGGAGGGTGTATGATGGGGAGGGTGTATGATGGGGAGGAGGTGTATGATGGGGAGGGTGTATGATGGGGAGGGGGGGAGGGGTGTATGATGGGGGAGGGGTGTATGATGGGGGAGGGTGTATGATGGGGGAGGGTGTATGATGGGGGGGAGGGTGTATGATGGGGAGGGTGTATGATGGGGAGGAGGGTGTATGATGGGGAGGGTGTATGATGGGGAGGGTGGAGGGGGGGTGTATGATGGGGAGGGGTGTATGATGGGGGAGGGGGTGTATGATGGGGGAGGGTGTATGATGGGGGGGTGTATGATGGGGGAGGGTGTATGATGGGGAGGAGGGTGTATGATGGGGAGGGGGGGGGTGTATGATGGGGAGGGTGTATGATGGGGAGGGGTGTATGATGGGGAGGGTGTATGATGGGGAGGGTGTATGATGGGGAGGGTGTATGATGGGGGAGGGTGTATGATGGGGGAGGGTGTATGATGGGGGAGGGTGTATGATGGGGAGGAGGTGTATGATGGGGAGGGTGGATGAGGAGGGTGTAGGGGGGGGTGGGGGAGGGGTGTATGATGGGGGAGGGGTGTATGATGGAGGAGGGTGTATGATGGGGAGGAGGGTGTATGATGGGGAGGGGGTGTATGATGGGGAGGGTGTATGATGGGGGAGGGTGTATGATGGGGAGGAGGGTGTATGATGGGGGGAGGGGTGTATGATGGGGGAGGGTGTATGATGGGGAGGGTGTATGATGGGGAGGGTGTATGATGGGGAGGGGGTGTGATGATGGGGGGGGAGGAGGTGTATGATGGGGAGGGTGTATGGTGGGGGAGAAGGAGATGGGGAGGGTGTATGATGGAGGAGGGTGTATGATGGGGAGGGGTGTATGATGGGGAGGGTGTATGAGGGGAGGGGTGTATGATGGGGGAGGGTGTATGATGGGGAGGGTGTATGATGGGGAGGAGGGTGTATGATGGGGAGGGTGTATGATGGGGGGGTGTATGATGGGGAGGGTGTATGATGGGGAGGGTGTATGATGGGGGAGATGGGTGTATGATGGGGGAGGGTGTATGATGGGGAGGGTGTATGGGGGGAGGGTGTATGATGGGGAGGGTGTATGATGGGGAGGGTGTATGATGGGGAGGGTGTATGGGGGAGGGTGTGTGGTGGGGGAGGGTGTATGATGGGGAGGGGTGTATGATGGGGAGGAGGTGTATGATGGGGAGGGGGGTGTATGATGGGGAGGGGTGTATGATGGAGGAGGGTGTATGATGGGGAGGGTGTATGATGGGGGAGGGTGTATGATGGGGAGGAGGGTGTATGATGGGGGGGGGGGTGTATGATGGGGAGGATGGTGTATGATGGGGAGGGTGTATGATGGGGAGGGTGTATGATGGAGGAGGGTGTATGATGGAGGAGGGTGTATGATGGGGAGGGGGTGTATGATGGGGAGGGTGTATGATGGGGAGGGTGTATGATGGAGGAGGGTGTATGATGGGGGAGGGTGTATGATGGGGAGGGGGGAGGAGGGTGTGTGATGGGGGAGGGTGTATGATGGGAGGGGTGTATGATGGGGGAGGGGTGTATGATGGGGAGGAGGGTGTATGATGGGGAGGGTGTATGATGGGGGAGGGGGGGTGTATGATGGGGAGGGTGTATGATGGGGAGGGGTGTATGATGGGGAGGAGGGTGTATGATGGGGAGGGTGTATGATGGGGAGGGGGGTGTATGATGGGGAGGGTGTATGATGGGGAGGAGGGGGCAGGTGGGTGTATGATGGGGAGGGTGTATGATGGGAGGAGGGTGTATGATGGGGAGGGTGTGGGAGGGTGTATGATGGGGAGGGGGTGTATGATGGGGAGGGGTGTATGATGGGGAGGGGAGAGGGGGGGGTGTATGATGGGGAGGGGTGTATGATGGGGAGGGGTGTATGATGGGGAGGGGTGGATGATGGGGAGGGGTGTATGATGGGGGAGGGTGTATGATGGGGAGGGGGAGGGTGTATGATGGGGAGGGTGTGTATGATGGTGGGGGAGGGTGTATGATGGGGAGGAGGGTGTATGATGGAGGAGGGTGTATGATGGGGAGGAGGGTGTATGGGGGGGGAGGGTGTATGATGGGGAGGGTGTATGATGGGGAGGGGTGTATGATGGGGAGGAGGTGTATGATGGGGAGGGGTGTATGATGGGGAGGGGTATGATGGGGAGGGTGTATGATGGGGAGGGTGTATGGATGGGGAGGGTGTATGATGGGGAGGGGGTGTATGATGGGGGGGGGATATATGATGGGGAGGGTGTATGATGGGGAGGGTGTATGATGGGGGGAGGGTGTATGATGGGGAGGGGGTGTATGATGGGGAGGGTGTATGATGGGGAGGAGGGTGTATGATGGGGAGGGGTGTATGATGGGGAGGGGGGTGTATGATGGGGAGGAGGGTGTATGATGGGGAGGGGTGTATGATGGGGAGGGTGTATGATGGGGAGGGGGAGGGTGTATGATGGGGAGGGTGTATGAGGGGGAGGGTGATGGGGAGGGGTGTATGATGGGGAGGGGTGTATGATGGGGAGGGTGTATGATGGGGAGGGTGTATGATGGGGAGGGTGTATGATGGGGAGGAGGTGTATGATGGGGAGGGTGTATGATGAGGAGGGTGTATGATGGAGAGGGTGTATGATGGGGAGGGTGTATGATGGGGGAGGGGTGTATGATGGAGGAGGGTGTATGATGGGGAGGAGGTGTATGATGGGGAGGGTGTATGATGGGGAGGAGGGTGTATGATGGGGAGGGTGTATGATGGGGGAGGGTGTATGATGGGGAGGGTGTATGATGGGGAGGGTGTATGATGGGGCAGGGGGTGTATGATGGGGGAGGGGTGTATGATGGGGGGTGGGGAGGGTGTATGATGGGGAGGGAGGTGGGGGTGTATGATGGGGAGGGTGTATGATGGGGAGGGTGTATGTGGGGAGGGGGTGTATGATGGGGAGGGTGTATGATGGGGAGGGGTGTATGATGGGGAGGGTGTATGATGGGGAGGGTGTATGATGGGGAGGGGAGGGGGGTGTATGATGGGGAGGAGGTGTATGATGGGGAGGGTGTATGATGGGGAGGGTGTATGATGGGGAGGGTGTATGATGGAGGAGGGTGTATGATGGGGAGGGTGTATGATGGAGGAGGGGTGTATGATGGGGAGGAGGGTGTATGATGGGGAGGGTGTATGATGGGGGAGGGTGTATGATGGGGGAGGGTGTATGAGGGGGAGGGTGTATGATGGGGGGAGGGTGTATGATGGGGAGGAGGTGTATGATGGGGGAGGGTGTATGATGGGGGAGGGGTGTATGATGGGGAGGGGTGTATGATGGGGAGGAGGTGTATGATGGGGAGGGGGGGGGTGTATGATGGGGAGGGTGTATGATGGAGAGGGTGTATGATGGGGGAGGGTGTATGATGGAGGAGGGTGTATGATGGGGAGGAAGGTGTATGATGGAGGAGGGTGTATGATGGAGGAGGGTGTATGATGGGGAGGATGGTGCATGATGGGGAGGGTGTATGATGGGGAGGGTGTATGATGGAGGAGGGTGTATGATGGGGAGGATGGGGGCAGGTGGGTGTATGATGGGGGAGGGTGTATGATGAGGAGGGTGTATGATGGAGGAGGGTGTATGATGGGGGGGTGTAGGGGGGGGGGGGTGTATGATGGGGAGGGTGTATGATGGGGAGGGTGTATGATGGGGAGGGTGTATGATGGGGAGGGAGGGTGTATGATGGGGAGGGTGTATGATGGGGAGGGGATGGGGGAGGGTGTATGATGGGGAGGGTGTATGATGGGGAGGAGGGTGTATGATGGGGAGGGTGTATGATGGGGAGGGTGTATGGGGGGGGGTGGAGGAGGGGGGGGGGTATGGAGGAGGGGTGTATGATGGGGAGGAGGGTGTATGATGGGGAGGGTGTATGATGGGGAGGATGGTGTATGATGGGGGGGAGGGTGTATGATGGGGAGGGTGTATGATGGAGGAGGGTGTATGATGGAGGAGGGTGTATGATGGGGAGGAGGGTGTATGATGGGGGAGGGTGTATGATGGAGGAGGGTGTATGATGGAGGAGGGTGTATGATGGGGGGAGGGGTGTATGATGGGGAGGGGGATGGGGAGGGGTATGATGGGGAGGGAGGAGTGGGGAGGGGTATGATGGGGAGGAGGGTGTATGATGGGGAGGGTGTATGATGGGAGGAGGGTGTATGATGGGGAGGGGGTGTATGATGGGGAGGGGGGGGGTGTATGATGGGGAGGGGGTGTATGATGGGGAGGGGTGTATGATGGAGGAGGGGGTGTATGATGGGGGGGGTGTATGATGGGGAGGAGGGTGTATGATGGGAGGGGTATGATGGGGAGGAGGGTGTATGATGGGGAGGAGGGTGTATGATGGGGAGGGTGTATGATGGGGAGGAGGGTGTATGATGGGGAGGGTGTATGATGGGGAGGGTGTATGATGGGGAGGGGGTGTATGATGGGGAGGGTGTATGATGGGGAGGGTGTATGATGGGGAGGAGGGTGTATGATGGGGAGGGTGTATGATGGGGAGGAGGGTGTATGATGGGGAGGGTGTATGATGGGGAGGAGGGTGTATGATGGGGAGGGTGTATGATGGAGGAGGGTGTATGATGGAGGAGGGTGTATGATGGGGAGGAGGGTGTATGATGGGGAGGGTGTATGATGGGGAGGGTGTATGATGGGGAGGGGGTGTATGATGGGGAGGGTGTATGATGGGGAGGAGGGTGTATGATGGGGGAGGGTGTATGATGGGGAGGAGGATGATGGGGAGGGGGGGAGGGTGTATGATGGGGAGGGTGTATGATGGAGGAGGGGTGTATGATGGGGGGGTGTATGATGGGGGGAGGGTGTATGATGGGGAGGGTGTATGATGGGGAGGGTGTATGATGGGGAGGGTGTAGGGGGAGGGTGTATGATGGGGAGGGTGTATGATGGGGAGGAGGGTGTATGATGGGGAGGAGGTGTATGATGGGGAGGGTGTATGGAGGAGGGTGTATGATGGGGAGGGTGTATGATGGAGGAGGGTGTATGATGGGGGAGGGGTGTATGATGGAGGAGGGTGTATGATGGGGGAGGGTGTATGATGGAGGAGGGTGTATGATGGGGGAGGGTGTATGATGGGGAGGAGGGTGTATGATGGGGAGGGGTGTATGATGGGTGATGGGGAGGGTGTATGATGGGGAGGGTGTATGATGGGGAGGGTGTATGATGGGGAGGAGGGTGTATGATGGGGGAGGGTGTATGATGGGGGGGAGGGTGTATGATGGGGAGGGTGTATGATGGGGAGGAGGGTGTATGATGGGGGAGGTGTATGATGGAGGAGGGTGTATGATGGGGAGGGTGTGGGGGGAGGGTGTATGATGGGGAGGGTATATGAGGGGAGGGTGTATGATGGGGAGGAGGGTGTATGATGGGGGAGGGTGTATGATGGGGAGGAGGTGTATGATGGGGGGAGGGTGTATGATGGGGAGGAGGGTGTATGATGGGGGAGGGTGTATGATGGGGAGGATGGTGTATGATGGGGAGGGTGTATGATGGGGAGGATGGATGGGGCAGGGGGTGTATGATGGGGGAGGGTGTATGATGGGGGAGGGTGTATGATGGAGGAGGGTGTATGATGAGGGAGGGTGTATGATGGGGAGGGTGTATGATGGGGCAGGTGGGTGTATGATGGGGGAGGAGGGTGTATGATGGGGAGGGTGTATGATGGGGAGGGTGTATGATGGGGAGGAGGTGTATGATGGGGAGGGTGTATGATGGGGGAGGGTGTATGATGGGGAGGGTGTATGATGGGGGAGGGTGTATGATGGGGGAGGAGGGTGTATGATGGCGGAGGGTGTGTGATGGGGGAGGGGTGTATGATGGGGAGGATGGTGTATGATGGGGAGGGTGTATGATGGGGAGGAGGGTGTATGATGGGGAGGAGGGTGTATGATGGGGAGGGTGTATGATGGGGGAGGGTGTATGATGGGGAGAAGGGTGTATGATGGGGAGGGTGTATGATGGGGGAGGGTGTATGATGGGGAGGGTGTATGAGGGGGAGGGTGTATGATGGGGAGGAGGGTGTATGATGGGGGAGGGTGTATGATGGGGGGGGTGTATGATGGGGAGGGTGTATGATGGGGAGGATGGTGTATGATGGGGAGGGGTGTATGATGGGGGGGGTGTATGATGGAGAGGGTGTATGATGGGAGAGGGTGTATGATGGGGGAGGGGTGTATGATGGGGAGGGTGTATGATGGGGAGGATGGTGCATGATGGGGAGGGTGTATGATGAGGAGGGTGTATGATGGAGGATGGTGTATGATGGGGAGGATGTATGATGGGGCAGGTGGGTGTATGATGGGGGAGGGGTTGGGGGGGGGTGTATGATGGAGGAGGGTGTATGATGGGGAGGGGGTGTATGATGGGGAGGAGGGGTGTATGATGGGGGAGGGTGTATGATGGGGAGGGTGTATGTTGGGGAGGGTGTATTATGGGGAGGGGTGTATGATGGGGAGGGGTGTATGATGGGGAGGGTGTATGATGGGGAGTGTGTATGATGGGGAGGGGTGTATGATGGGGAGGGTGTATGATGGGGAGGATGGTGTATGATGGGGAGGGTGTATGATGGAGGGGTGTATGATGGGGGAGGGTGTATGATGGGGAGGAGGGTGTATGATGGGGGAGGGGTGTATGATGGAGGAGGGTGTATGAAGGGGGAGGAGGGTGTATGATGGGGGAGGGTGTATGATGGGGAGGAGGGTGTATGATGGGGGAGGGTGTATGATGGAGGAGGGTGTATGATGGGGAGGAGGGTGTATGATGGGGGAGGGTGTATGATGGGGAGGAGGTGTATGATGGGGAGGGTGTATGATGGGGAGGAGGGTGTATGATGGGGAGGGGTGTATGATGGGGGAGGGGTGTATGATGGGGAGGATGTATGATGGGGCAGGTGGGTGTATGATGGGGAGGGGTGTATGATGGAGGAGGGTGTATGATGGGGAGGGTGTATGATGGAGGAGGGTGTATGATGGGGGAGGGTGTATGATGGGGAGGAGGGTGTATGATGGGGAGGGTGTATGATGGGGAGGGTGTATGATGGGGAGGAGGGTGTATGATGGGGGAGGGTGTATGATGGGGAGGATGGTGTATGATGGGGGAGGGTGTATGATGGGGAGGAGGGGTGTATGATGGGGGAGGGGTGTATGATGGGGGAGGATGTGTATGATGGGGAGGGTGTATGATGGGGGGGGGGTGTATGATGGGGGGGGGTGTATGATGGGGAGGGGTGTATGATGGGGCAGGTGGGTGTATGATGGGGGAGGGTGTATGATGGAGGAGGGGTATGAGGGGAGGGGTGTATGATGGGGAGGAGGGTGTATGATGGGGGAGGGTGTATGATGGGGAGGGTGTATGATGGGGGAGGGGTGTATGATGGGGAGGATGGTGTATGATGGGGAGGGTGTATGATGGGGGAGGGGTGTATGATGGGGAGGAGGGTGTATGATGGGGGAGGGTGTATGACGGAGGAGGGGTGTATGATGGGGAGGAGGGTGTATGATGGGGAGGGTGTATGGGGGAGGATGGTGTATGATGGGGAGGGTGTATGATGGGGAGGGGGTGTATGATGGGGGAGGGTGTATGATGGGGAGGATGGTGTATGATGGGGAGGGTGTATGATGGGGGAGGGTGTATGATGGGGAGGATGTATGATGGGGCGGGTGGGTGTATGATGGGGGAGGATGGTGTATGATGGGGAGGGTGTATGATGGGGGGAGGGTGTATGATGGGGAGGATGGTGTATGATGGGGAGGGGTGTATGATGGGGGAGGGGTGTATGATGGGGAGGGTGTATGATGGGGGAGGGTGTATGATGGGGAGGAGGGTGTATGATGGGGGAGGGTGTATGATGGGGGAGGGGTGTATGATGGGGAGAATGGTGTATGATGGGGAGGGTGTATGATGGAGGAGGGTGTATGATGGGGGAGGGTGTATGATGGGGAGGATGGTGTATGATGGGGAGGGTGTATGATGAGGAGGGTGTATGATGGGGAGGGTGTATGATGGGGAGGGTGTATGATGGGGAGGGGGGGTGTATGATGGGGGAGGGTGTATGATGGGGAGGGTGTATGATGAGGGAGGGTGTATGATGGGGAGGGTGTATGATGGGGAGGGTGTATGATGGGGAGGATGGTGTATGATGGGGAGGAGGGGTGTATGATGGGAGGGGGGGGGGTGTATGATGGGGAGGGTGTATGATGGGGAGGAGGGTGCTGATGGAGGAGGGTGTATGATGGGGAGGGTGTATGATGGGAGGGTGTATGATGGGGAGGGGTAGGGGGGGGGGTGTATGATGGGGGAGGGTGTATGATGGGGAGGGTGTATGATGGGGGAGGGTGTATGATGGGGAGGGGGTTGTGGGGAGGGTTGATGGAGGAGGGTGTACGATGGGGAGGGTGTATGGTGGGGAGGGTGTAGGATGGGGGAGGGTGTATGATGGAGGAGGGGTGTACGATGGAGGAGGGTGTATGATGGGGAGGGGGGTGTATGATGGGGAGGGTGTATGATGGGGAGGAGGGTGTATGATGGGGGGGAGTGTGGGAGGGTGTATGATGGAGGAGGGTGTATGATGGGGAGGGTGTATGAGGGGGAGGGTGTATGATGGGGAGGGTGTATGATGGAGGAGGGTGTATGATGGGGGAGGGCGTATGATGGGGAGGGTGTATGATGGGGAGGGGTGTATGATGGAGGAGGGTGTATGATGGGGAGGGTGTATGATGGGGAGGGTGTATGATGGGGAGGGTGTATGATGGGGAGGGTGTATGGTGGAGGAGGGTGTATGATGGAGGAGGGTGTATGATGGGGAGGGTGTATGATGGGGGAGGGTGTATGATGGGGAGGGTGTATGATGGGGAGGGTGTATGATGGAGGAGGGTGTATGATGGGGGAGGGTGTATGATGGGGAGGATGTGATGGGGGAGGGTGTATGATGGGGAGGGTGTATGATGGGGCAGGAGGGTGTATGATGGGGGAGGGTGTATGATGGGGGAGGGTGTATGATGGGGAGGAGGGTGTATGATGGGGGAGGGGTGTATGACGGGGGGGGTATGATGGGGAGGAGGGTGTATGATGGGGAGGAGGTGTATGATGGGGAGGGTGTATGATGGGGAGGGTGTATGATGGGGAGGAGGGTGTATGATGGGGAGGGTGTATGATGGGGAGGAGGTGTATGATGGGGAGGGGTGTATGATGGGGGAGGGGTGTATGATGGGGAGGAGGGTGGGGGGTGGGTGTATGGGGGGGAGGGTGTATGATGGGGAGGGTGTATGATGGGGAGGGTGTATGATGGAGGAGGGTGTATGATGGGGGAGGGTGTATGATGGGGAGGAGGGTGTATGATGGGGAGGGTGTATGATGGAGGAGGGTGTATGATGGGAGGAGGGTGTGTGATGGGGGAGGGTGTATGATGGGGAGGATGGTGTATGATGGGGGAGGGTGTCTGATGGGGAGGGTGTATGATGGGGGAGGGTGTATGATGGGGAGGAGGTGTATGATGGGGAGGGTGTATGATGGGGAGGAGGGTGTATGATGGGGGAGGGGTGTATGATGGGGAGGAGGGTGTATGATGGGGAGGGTGTATGATGGGGAGGATGGTGTATGATGGGGAGGGTGTATGATGGGAGGGGGGTGTATGATGGGAGGGGGAGGGTGTATGATGGGGGGAGGAGGTGTATGATGGGGGAGGGTGTATGATGGGGGAGGGTGTATGATGGGGAGGGTGTATGATGGGGAGGAGGTGTATGATGGGGAGGGGGGAGGGTGTATGATGGGGAGGGTGTATGATGGGGAAGAGGGTGTATGATGGGGGAGGGTGTATGATGGAGGAGGGTGTATGATGGGGAGGAAGGTGTATGATGGAGGAGGGTGTATGATGGGGAGGAGGTGTATGATGGGGAGGGTGTATGATGAGGAGGGTGTATGATGGGGGAGGGTGTATGATGGGGAGGGTGTATGATGGGGCAGGGGGTGTATGATGGGGGGGGGTGTATGATGGGGGGGTGTATGAGGGGGGGGGTGTATGGTGGGGAGGGTGTATGATGGGGAGGGGGTGGGTGTATGATGGGGGAGGGTGTATGATGGGGAGGGGTGTATGATGGGGAGGGTGTATGAGGGGAGGGGTGTATGATGGGGAGGGTGTATGATGGGGAGGGGTATGAGGGGAGGGTGTATGATGGGGAGGGTGTATGATGGGGAGGGGGTGTATGATGGGGAGGGGTGTATGATGGGGAGGGTGGGTATGATGGGGAGGGGTGTATGATGGGGGAGGGTGTATGATGGGGAGGGTGTATGATGGGGAGGGTGTATGATGGGGCAGGGGGTGTATGATGGGGGAGGGTGTATGATGGGGAGGGTGTATGATGGGGAGGGTGTATGATGGAGGAGGGTGTATGATGGGGGAGGGTGTATGATGGGGAGGGTGTATGATGGGGGAGGGTGTATGATGGGGAGGGTGTATGATGGGGCAGGTGGGTGTATGATGGGGGGGGAGGTGTATGATGGGGAGGGTGTATGATGGGGGAGGGTGTATGATGGGGGGGTGTAGGATGGGGAGGGTGTATGATGGGGAGGGTGTATGATGGGGGAGGGTGTATGATGGGGAGGAGGGTGTATGATGGGGGAGGGTGTATGATGGGGGGGGAGGGTGTATGATGGGGAGGGTGTATGATGGGGAGGAGGGGTGTATGATGGGGAGGGTGTATGATGGGGAGGAGGGTGTATGATGGGGGAGGGTGTATGATGGGGAGGGTGTATGATGGGGAGAAGGTGTATGATGGGGAGGGTGTATGATGGGGGAGGGTGTATGATGGGGGAGGGTGTATGATGGGGAGGGAGGGTGTATGATGGGGAGGGTGTATGATGGGGAGGGTGTATGATGGAGGAGGGTGTATGATGGGGAGGGTGTATGATGGGGAGGAGGGTGTATGATGGGGGAGGGTGTATGATGGGGAGGGTGTATGATGAGGAGGGTGTATGATGGGGAGGGTGTATGATGGGGAGGAGGGTGTATGATGGGGAGAAGGGTGTATGATGGGGAGGGTGTATGATGGGGGGTGTATGTGGGAGGGTGTATGATGGGGAGGAGGGTGTATGATGGGGAGGGTGTATGATGGGGAGGGTGTATGATGGGGGAGGGTGTTGATGGGGGGGGTGTATGATGGGGAGGGTGTATGATGGAGGAGGGTGTATGATGGGGAGGGTGTATGATGGAGGAGGGTGTATGATGGGGGAGGGTGTATGATGGGGAGGGTGTATGATGGGGAGGGTGTATGATGGGGAGGGTGTACGATGGGGAGGAGGGTGTATGGTGGGGAGGGGGTGTAGGATGGGGGAGGGTGTATGATGGAGGAGGGTGTACGATGGGGAGGGGTGTATGATGGGGAGGGTGTATGATGGGGGGGGGTGTATGATGGGGAGGGTGTATGATGGGGAGGGGTGTATGAGGGGGAGGGGGTGTATGATGGGGAGGGGGTGTATGATGGAGGAGGGTGTATGATGGGGGAGGGCGTATGATGGGGAGGGGGGGGGTGTATGATGGGGGAGGGTGTATGATGGAGGAGGGTGTATGATGGGGAGGGTGTATATGGGGAGGGTGTATGATGGGGAGGGTGTATGATGGGGAGGGTGTATGGTGGAGAAGGGTGTATGATGGGGAGGGGGTGTATGATGGGGAGGGTGTATGATGGGGGAGGGTGTATGATGGGGGGGAGGGTGTATGATGGGGAGGAGGGTGTATGATGGGGAGGGGGTGGGGGAGGGTGTATGATGGGGGAGGGTGTATGATGGGGAGGATGTATGATGGGGGAGGGGGTGTATGATGGGGAGGGTGTATGATGGGGGAGGGTGTATGATGGGGAGGAGGGTGTATGATGGGGGAGGGGTGTATGATGGAGGAGGGTGTATGATGGGGAGGGGGTGTATGATGGGGAGGGTGTATGATGGGGAGGAGGGTGTGGGGGGGGTATGATGGGGAGGAGGGTGTATGATGGGGGAGGGTGTATGATGGGGAGGATGGTGTATGATGGGGAGGGGTGTATGATGGGGGAGGGTGTATGATGGGGAGGGTGTATGATGGGGAGGGGGTGTATGATGGGGAGGGTGTATGATGGGGGAGGGTGTATGATGGGGGAGGGTGTATGATGGGGAGGAGGGTGTATGATGGGGAGGGGTGTATGATGGGGAGGAGGGTGTATGATGGGGGAGGGGTGTATGATGGGGAGGAGGGTGTATGATGGGGAGGGTGTATGATGGGGGGGAGGGTGTATGATGGGGGAGGGTGTATGATGGGGAGGGGTGTATGATGGGGAGGGTGTATGGGGGGGGTGTATGATGGGGAGGGTGTATGATGGGGAGGAGGGTGTATGATGGGGAGGGTGTATGATGGGGAGGGTGTATGATGGGGAGGAGGGTGTATGATGGGGAGGGAGGGTGTATGATGGGGAGGGGTATGATGGGGGGGTGTATGATGGGGAGGGTGTATGATGGGGCAGGGGGTGTATGATGGGGAGGAGGGTGTATGATGGGGAGGGTGTATGATGGAGGGAGGGTGTATGATGGGGGAGGGTGTATGATGGGGAGGAGGGTGTATGATGGGGAGGAGGGTGTATGATGGGGGAGGGTGTATGATGGGGAGGAGGTGTATGATGGGGAGGGTGTATGATGGGGAGGAGGGTGTATGATGGGGGAGGGTGTATGGTGGGGGGGGGTATGATGGGGAGGGTGTATGATGGGGGAGGGTGTATGATGGGGAGGGTGTATGATGGGGGGGGGTGTATGATGGGGAGGGTGTATGATGGAGGAGGGTGTATGATGGGGAGGGGTGTATGATGGGGGAGGGTGTATGATGGGGAGGGTGTATGATGGGGAGGAGGGTGTATGATGGGGGAGGGTGTATGATGGGGAGGGTGTATGATGGGGAGGAGGGGTGTATGATGGGGGGGGGGTGTATGATGGGGAGGAGGTGTATGATGGGGGGGGGTGTATGATGGGGAGGGGGTGTATGATGGGGGAGGGGTGTATGATGGGGAGGATGGTGTATGATGGGGAGGGTGTATGATGGGGAGGGTGTATGATGGGGAGGGTGTATGATGGGGAGGAGGTGTATGATGGGGAGGGGGTGTATGATGGGGAGGGTGTATGATGGGGGAGGGTGTATGATGGAGGAGGGTGTATGATGGGGGAGGGTGTATGATGGGGAGGGTGTATGATGGGGGAGGGTGTATGATGGGGAGGGTGTATGATGGGGCAGGAGGGTGTATGATGGGGAGGAGGGTGTATGATGGGGAGGGTGTATGATGGGGGAGGGTGTATGATGGGGAGGAGGTGTATGATGGGGAGGGTGTGTGATGGGGGGAGGGTGTATGATGGGGAGGAGGGGTGTATGATGGGGGAGGGGTGTATGATGGGGAGGGGTGTATGATGGGGAGGAGGTGTATGATGGGGAGGGTGTATGATGGAGGAGGGTGTATGATGGGGGAGGGTGTATGATGGGGAGGAGGTGTATGATGGGGAGGGTGTATGATGGGGAGGGTGTATGATGGGGAGGGTGTATGATGGGGAGGGTGTATGATGGGGAGGGTGTATGATGGGGGAGGGTGTATGATGGGGAGGGTGTATGATGGGGAGGGTGTATGATGGGGAGGGTGTATGATGGGGAGGAGGGTGTATGATGGGGAGGGGTGTATGATGGGGAGGGGTGTATGATGGGGGGTGTATGGGGAGGGTGTATGATGGGGAGGAGGGTGTATGATGGAGGAGGGTGTATGATGGGGAGGGTGTATGATGGGGAGGGTGTATGATGGGGAGGGTGTATGATGGGGAGGGTGTATGATGGGGAGGAGGGTGTATGATGGGGGAGGGTGTATGATGGAGGAGGGTGTATGATGGGGAGGAGGTGTATGATGGGGAGGAGGGTGTATGATGGGGGAGGGTGTATGATGGGGAGGGTGTATGATGGGGGAGGGGTGTATGATGGGGAGGAGGGTGTATGATGGGGAGGGTGTATGATGAGGAGGGTGTATGATGGGGAGGGTGTATGATGGGGAGGGTGTATGATGGGGAGGGTGTATGATGGAGGGGTGTATGATGGGGAGGGGGTGTATGATGGGGAGGGGTGTATGATGGGGAGGGGGGTGTATGATGGGGAGGGTGTATGATGGGGAGGGGAGGGAGGGTGTATGATGGGGAGGGGGTGTATGAGGGGATGATGGGGAGGGTGTATGATGGGGAGGGTGTATGATGGGGAGGGTGTATGAGGGGGAGGGTGTATGATGGGGAGGGGTGTATGATGGGGGGGGGTGTATGATGGGGGAGGGTGTATGTGGGGAGGATGGTGTATGATGGGGAGGGTGTATGATGGGGAGGATGTGTGATGGGGAGAGTGTATGATGGGGAGGGGGGGGGAGGGTGTATGATGGGGAGGGTGTATGGTGGAGAAGGGTGTATGTGGAGGGGGGTGTATGATGGAGGAGGGTGTATGATGGGGGAGGGTGTATGGGGGAGGGTGTATGATGGGGAGGGTGTATGATGGAGGAGGGTGTATGATGGGGAGGGTGTATGATGGGGAGGATGGTGTATGATGGGGGAGGGTGTATGATGGGGAGGGTGTATGATGGGGCAGGGGGTGTATGATGGGGAGGGTGTATGATGGGGAGGGTGTATGATGGGGAGGGGGTGTATGATGGGGAGGGTGTATGATGGGGAGGAGGGTGTATGATGGGAGGGTGTATGAGGGGGAGGGTGTATGATGGGGAGGGTGTATGATGGGGAGGGGGTGTATGATGGGGAGGAGGGTGTATGATGGGGAGGGTGTATGATGGGGAGGAGGTGTATGATGGGGAGGGTGTATGATGGGGAGGGTGTATGATGGGGGGTGTATGATGGGGGAGGGTGTATGATGGAGGAGGGTGTATGATGGGGAGGGTGTATGATGGGGAGGGTGTATGATGGGGAGGGGTGTATGATGGGGAGGGGTGTATGATGGGGAGGGTGTATGATGGGGAGGGTGTATGATGGAGGAGGGTGTATGATGGGGGAGGGTGTATGATGGGGAGGGTGTATGATGGGGAGGAGGGGGGGGTGTATGATGGGGGAGGGGTGTATGATGGGGAGGAGGGTGTATGATGGGGGAGGGTGTATGATGGGGAGGGGTGTATGATGGGGAGGGTGTGATGATGGGGAGGGTGTATGATGGGGAGGGTGTATGATGGGGAGGGGGTGGGGGGGGTGTATGATGGGGAGGGTGTATGATGGGGAGGGTGTGATGATGGGGAGGGTGTATGATGGGGAGGTGAGGGGGGGGGTGTATGATGGGGAGGGTGTATGATGGGGAGGGGTGTATGATGGGGGAGGGTGTATGATGGGGAGGGAGGGTGTATGATGGAGGAGGGTGTATGATGGGGGAGGGTGTATGATGGGGAGGGTGTATGATGGGGGAGGGTGTATGATGGGGAGGGTGTATGATGGGGCAGGTGGGTGTATGATGGGGAGGGGTGTATGATGGGGAGGGGTGTATGATGGGGAGGGTGTATGATGGGGAGGGGTGTATGATGGGGAGGGTGTATGATGGGGGAGGGTGTATGATGGGGGAGGGTGTATGATGGGGAGGGTGTATGATGGGGGAGGGTGTATGATGGGGAGGGTGTATGATGGGGAGGGTGTATGAGGGGGGGGTGTGATGGGGAGGAGGGTGTATGATGGGGAGGGTGTATGATGGGGGAGGGTGTATGATGGGGAGGGTGTATGATGGAGGAGGGTGTATGATGGGGAGGGGTGTATGATGGGGGAGGGTGTATGATGGGGAGGGTGGTATGATGGGGAGGGGTGTATGATGGGGAGGGTGTATGATGGGGAGGATGGTGTATGATGGGGAGGGTGTATGATGGGGGAGGGTGTATGATGGGGAGGGGTGTATGATGGGGAGGGTGTATGATGGGGGAGGGGTGTATGATGGGGAGGGGGTGTATGATGGGGAGGGGTGTATGATGGGGAGGGGTGTATGATGGGGAGGGGTGTATGATGGGGAGGGTGTATGATGGAGGGGGATGTGGGGGGGGTGTATGATGGGGAGGATGATGGGGAGGGTGTATGATGGGGGAGGGTGTATGATGGGGTATGATGAGGGGGAGGGTGTATGATGGGGAGGGTGTATGATGGGGAGGAGGGTGTATGATGGGGAGGGGTGTATGATGGGGAGGAGGGTGTATGATGGGAGGGTGTATGATGGGGGAGGGTGTATGATGGGGAGGAGGGTGTATGATGAGGAGGGGTGTATGGGGGAGGGTGTATGATGGGGAGGGTGTATGATGGGGAGGGTGTATGATGGGGAGGGGGTGTATGATGGGGAGGGTGTATGATGGAGGAGGGTGTATGATGGGGAGGGTGTATGATGGGGAGGGTGTATGATGGGGAGGGTGTATGATGGGGGAGGGTGTATGATGGGGAGGGTGTATGATGGGGAGGGTGTATGATGGGGAGGGGGGGGGGGTGTTGATGGGGAGGGGGTGTATGATGGGGTGTAGGGGGAGGGGGGTGTATGATGGGGAGGAGGGTGTATGATGGGGGGGGTGTATGATGGGGAGGGTGTATGATGGAGGAGGGTGTATGATGGGGAGGGTGTATGATGGGGGAGGGGTGTATGATGGGGAGGGGGGGTGTATGATGGGGAGGGTGTATGATGGGGAGGAGGTGTATGATGGGGAGGGTGTATGATGGGGAGGGTGTATGATGGGGGGGTGTTGTGGAGGGTGTATGATGGGGAGGGTGTATGATGGGGAGGGGTGTATGATGGGGGAGGGGTGTATGATGGGGAGGGTGTATGATGGGGAGGGTGTATGATGGGGAGGGTGTATGATGGAGGAGGGTGTATGATGGGGAGGGTGTATGATGGGGAGGGTGTATGATGGGGGAGGGTGTATGATGGGGAGGGTGTATGATGGGGAGGGGGTGTATGATGGGGAGGGTGTATGATGGGGAGGGTGTATGATGGGGAGGAGGGTGTATGATGGAGGAGGGTGTATGATGGGGAGGGTGTATGATGGGGAGGGTGTATGATGGGGAGGAGGTGTATGATGGGGAGGGTGTATGATGGGGAGGAGGGTGTATGATGGGGGGGGGGTGTATGATGGGGAGGGTGTATGATGGGGAGGATGGTGTATGATGGGGAGGGTGTATGATGGGGAGGGTGTATGATGGGGCAGGGGGTGTATGATGGGGAGGGTGTATGATGGGGGAGGGTGTATGATGGGGGGGTGTATGATGGGGAGGGGTGTATGATGGGGAGGGTGTATGATGGAGGAGGGTGTATGATGGGGGAGGGTGTATGATGGGGAGGGGGTGTATGATGGGGGGGGGTGTTGATGGGGAGGATGGTGTATGATGGGGGAGGGTGTATGATGGGGAGGGTGTATGATGGGGGAGGGGGTGTATGATGGGGAGGATGGTGTATGATGGGGAGGGTGTATGATGGGGGGGGGTGTATGATGGGGAGGGTGTATGATGGGGAGGGGTGTATGATGGGGAGGGTGTATGATGGGGAGGGTGTATGATGGGGAGGAGGGTGTATGATGGGGAGGGGTGTATGATGGGGAGGGTGTATGATGGGGGGAGGGTGTATGATGGGGAGGAGGGTGTATGATGGGGAGGGGGTGTATGATGGGGAGGGTGTATGATGGGGGAGGGTGTATGATGGGGAGGGAGGGAGGGTGTATGATGGAGGAGGGGTGTATGATGGGGGAGGGTGTATGATGGGGGTGTATGATGGGGAGGGTGTATGATGGGGAGGAGGGTGTATGATGGGGAGGGTGTATGATGGGGGAGGGTGTATGATGGGGAGGAGGGTGTATGATGGAGGAGGGTGTATGATGGGGAGGAGGGTGTATGATGGGGAGGGTGTATGATGGGGAGGGGTGTATGATGGGGAGGGTGTATGATGGGGAGGGTGTATGATGGGGAGGGTGTATGATGGGGAGGGTGTATGATGGGGAGGGTGTATGGGGGGGGTGTATGATGGGGAGGGTGTATGATGGGGAGGGTGTATGATGGGGAGGGTGTATGATGGGGAGGGTGTATGATGGGGAGGGTGTATGATGGGGAGGGTGTATGATGGGGAGGGGGGGGGGTGTATGATGGGGAGGGGTGTGGATGATGGGGAGGGTGTATGATGGGGGAGGGGGTGTATGATGGGGAGGGGGTGTATGATGGGGAGGAGGGTGTATGATGGGGAGGGTGTATGATGGGGAGGGTGTATGATGAGGAGGGTGTATGATGGGGAGGGTGTATGATGGGGAGGAGGGTGTATGATGGGGAGGGTGTATGATGGGGGGGGTGTATGATGGGGGGGGGTGTATGATGGGGAGGGGGTGTGATGGGGGAGGGTGTATGATGGGGAGGGGTGTATGATGGGGAGGGTGTATGATGGGAGGAGGGTGTATGATGGGGAGGGTGTATGATGGGGAGGGTGTATGATGGGGAGGGTGTATGATGGGGAGGGAGGAGGGTGTATGATGGGGAGGGTGTATGGGGGGGGGTATGATGGGGAGGAGGGTGTATGATGGGGAGGAGGGTGTATGATGGGGAGGAGGTGTATGATGAGGGGGGGGTATGATGGGGAGGGTGTATGATGGGGAGGGGTGTATGATGGGGAGGGTGTATGATGGGGAGGGTGTATGATGGGGAGGGTGTATGATGGGGAGGAGGGTGTATGATGGGGGAGGGTGTATGATGGGGAGGGTGTATGATGGGGGGGGTGTATGATGGGGGGGTGTTGATGGGGGGTGTATGATGGGGAGGGGTGTATGATGGGGGGTGTATGATGGGGAGGGTGTATGATGGGGAGGGTGTATGATGGGGAGGGTGTATGATGGGGAGGAGGGTGTATGGGAGGGTGTATGATGGGGAGGATGGTGTATGATGAGGAGGGTGTATGATGGGGGAGGGTGTATGATGGTGAGGAGGGTGTATGATGGGGAGGGTGTATGATGGGGAGGGTGTATGATGAGGAGGGTGTATGATGGGGAGGGTGTATGATGAGGAGGGTGTATGATGGGGAGGGTGTATGATGGAGGATGGTGTATGATGGGGAGGGTGTATGATGGGGAGGGTGTATGATGGGGAGGAGGGTGTATGATGGGGAGGAGGGTGTATGATGGGGAGGATGGTGTATGATGAGGAGGGTGTATGATGGGGAGGGTGTATGATGGGGAGGAGGGTGTATGATGGAGGAGGGTGTATGATGGGGAGGGTGTATGATGAGGGAGGGTGTATGTATGGGAGGGTGTATGATGGGGAGGGTGTATGATGGGGAGGAGGGTGTATGATGGGGAGGGTGTATGATGGGGAGGAGGGTGTATGATGGGGAGGAGGGTGTATGATGGGGAGGATGGTGTATGATGAGGAGGGTGTATGATGGGGAGGGTGTATGATGGTGAGGAGGGTGTATGATGGGGAGGGTGTATGATGAGGAGGGTGTATGATGGGGAGGGTGTATGATGGGGAGGGTGTATGATGGGGAGGATGGTGTATGATGAGGAGGGTGTATGATGGGGGAGGGTGTATGATGGTGAGGAGGGTGTATGATGGGGAGGGTGTATGATGGGGAGGGTGTATGATGGGGAGGGGTGTATGATGGGGAGGGTGTATGATGGGGAGGGTGTATGATGGGGAGGGTGTATGATGGGGAGGGTGTATGATGGGGAGGGTGTATGATGAGGAGGGTGTATGATGGGGAGGGTGTATGATGGGGAGGAGGGTGTATGATGGGGAGGTTGTATGATGGGGGAGGGTGTATGATGGGGAGGAGGGTGTATGATGGAGGAGGGTGTATGATGGGGAGGGTGTATGATGAGGGAGGGTGTATGATGGGGAGGGTGTATGATGGGGAGGGTGTATGATTGGGAGGATGGTGTATGATGAGGAGGGTGTATGATGGGGAGGATGGTGTATGATGAGGAGGGTGTATGATGGGGAGGGGTGTATGATGGTGAGGAGGGTGTATGATGGGGAGGGTGTATGATGAGGAGGGTGTATGATGGGGAGGGTGTATGATGGGGAGGGTGTATGATGGGGAGGATGGTGTATGATGAGGAGGGTGTATGATGGGGGAGGGTGTATGATGGTGAGGAGGGTGTATGATGGGGAGGGTGTATGATGAGGAGGGTGTATGATGGGGAGGGTGTATGATGGGGAGGGTGTATGATGGGGAGGGTGTATGATGAGGAGGGTGTATGATGGGGAGGGTGTATGATGGGGAGGGTGTATGATGAGGAGGGTGTATGATGGGGAGGGTGTATGATGGGGAGGAGGGTGTATGATGGGGAGGTTGTATGATGGGGGAGGGTGTATGATGGGGAGGAGGGTGTATGATGGAGGAGGGTGTATGATGGGGAGGGTGTATGATGAGGGAGGGTGTATGATGGGGAGGGTGTATGATGGGGAGGAGGGTGTATGATGGGGAGGGTGTATGATGGGGAGGGTGTATGATGAGGAGGGTGTATGATGGGGGAGGGTGTATGATGGGGAGGAGGGTGTATGATGAGGAGGGTGTATGATGGGGGAGGGTGTATGATGGGGGAGGGTGTATGATGGTGAGGAGGGTGTATGATGGGGAGGGTGTATGATGAGGAGGGTGTATGATGGGGAGGGTGTATGATGGGGAGGATGTATGATGAGGAGGGTGTATGATGGGGAGGGTGTATGATGGGGAGGATGGTGTATGATGAGGAGGGTGTATGATGGTGAGGAGGGTGTATGATGGGGAGGGTGTATGATGAGGAGGGTGTATGATGGGGAGGGTGTATGATGGGGGAGGGTGTATGATGGGGGAGGGTGTATGATGAGGGAGGGTGTATGTTGGGGAGGGTGTATGATGGGGAGGGTGTATGATGGGGAGGAGGGTGTATGATGGGGAGGGTGTATGATGGGGAGGAGGGTGTATGATGGGGAGGGTTATGATGGAGGAGGGTGTATGATGGGGAGGGTGTATGATGGGGGAGGGTGTATGATGGGGGAGGGTGTATGATGGGGAGGAGGGTGTATGATGGGGGAGGGTGTATGATGGGGAGGGTGTATGATGGGGAGGGTGTATGATGGGGAGGAGGGTGTATGATGGAGGAGGGTGTATGATGGGGAGGGTGTATGATGAGTAGGGTGTATGATGGGGAGGGTGTATGATGGAGGATGGTGTATGATGGGGAGGGTGTATGATGGGGAGGGTGTATGATGGGGAGGAGGGTGTATGATGGGGAGGAGGGTGTATGATGGGGAGGATGGTGTATGATGAGGAGGGTGTATGATGGGGAGGGTGTATGATGGTGAGGAGGGTGTATGATGGGGAGGGTGTATGATGAGGAGGGTGTATGATGGGGAGGGTGTATGATGGGGAGGGTGTATGATGGGGAGGAGGGTGTATGATGGGGAGGATGGTGTATGATGAGGAGGGTGTATGATGGGGGAGGGTGTATGATGGTGAGGAGGGTGTATGATGGGGAGGGTGTATGATGAGGAGGGTGTATGATGGGGAGGGTGTATGATGGGGAGGGTGTATGATGGGGAGGGTGTATGATGGGGAGGGTGTATGATGAGGAGGGTGTATGATGGGGAGGGTGTATGATGGGGAGGGTGTATGATGAGGAGGGTGTATGATGGGGAGGGTGTATGATGGGGAGGAGGGTGTATGATGGGGAGGTTGTATGATGGGGGAGGGTGTATGATGGGGAGGAGGGTGTATGATGGAGGAGGGTGTATGATGGGGAGGGTGTATGATGAGGGAGGGTGTATGATGGGGAGGGTGTATGATGGGGAGGGTGTATGATAGGGAGGATGGTGTATGATGAGGAGGGTGTATGATGGGGAGGGTGTATGATGGGGAGGAGGGTGTATGATGGGGAGGGTGTATGATGGGGAGGGTGTATGATGAGGAGGGTGTATGATGGGGAGGGTGTATGATGGGGAGGGTGTATGATGGGGAGGAGGGTGTATGATGAGGAGGGTGTATGATGGGGGAGGGTGTATGATGGGGGGAGGGTGTATGATGGTGAGGAGGGTGTATGATGGGGAGGGTGTATGATGAGGAGGGTGTATGATGGGGAGGGTGTATGATGGGGAGGATGTATGATGAGGAGGGTGTATGATGGGGAGGGTGTATGATGGGGAGGATGGTGTATGATGAGGAGGGTGTATGATGGTGAGGAGGGTGTATGATGGGGAGGGTGTATGATGAGGGAGGGTGTATGATGGGGAGGGTGTATGATGGGGAGGGTGTATGATGGGGAGGAGGGTGTATGATGGGGAGGAGGGTGTATGATGGGGAGGATGGTGTATGATGAGGAGGGTGTATGATGGGGAGGGTGTATGATGGTGAGGAGGGTGTATGATGGGGAGGGTGTATGATGAGGAGGGTGTATGATGGGGAGGGTGTATGATGGGGAGGGTGTATGATGGGGAGGAGGGTGTATGATGGGGAGGATGGTGTATGATGAGGAGGGTGTATGATGGGGGAGGGTGTATGATGGTGAGGAGGGTGTATGATGGGGAGGGTGTATGATGGGGAGGGTGTATGATGAGGAGGGTGTATGATGGGGAGGGTGTATGATGAGGAGGGTGTATGATGGGGAGGGTGTATGATGGAGGATGGTGTATGATGGGGAGGGGTGTATGATGGGGAGGGTGTATGATGGGGAGGAGGGTGTATGATGGGGAGGAGGGTGTATGATGGGGAGGATGGTGTATGATGAGGAGGGTGTATGATGGGGAGGGTGTATGATGGGGAGGAGGGTGTATGATGGAGGAGGGTGTATGATGGGGAGGGTGTATGATGAGGGAGGGTGTATGATGGGGAGGGTGTATGATGGGGAGGGTGTATGATGGGGAGGAGGGTGTATGATGGGGAGGGTGTATGATGGGGAGGAGGGTGTATGATGGGGAGGGTGTATGATGGAGGAGGGTGTATGATGGGGAGGGTGTATGATGGGGGAGGGTGTATGATGGGGGAGGGTGTGTGATGGGGAGGGTGTATGATGGGGAGGGTGTATGATGGGGAGGAGGGTGTATGATGGAGGAGGGTGTATGATGGGGAGGGTGTATGATGAGGAGGGTGTATGATGGGGAGGGTGTATGATGGAGGATGGTGTATGATGGGGAGGGTGTATGATGGGGAGGGTGTATGATGGGGAGGAGGGTGTATGATGGGGAGGAGGGTGTATGATGGGGAGGATGGTGTATGATGAGGAGGGTGTATGATGGGGAGGGTGTATGATGGTGAGGAGGGTGTATGATGGGGAGGGTGTATGATGGGGAGGGTGTATGATGGGGAGGGTGTATGATGGGGAGGGGTGTATGATGGGGAGGGTGTGTATGATGGGGAGGATGGTGTATGATGAGGAGGGTGTATGATGGGGGAGGGTGTATGATGGTGAGGAGGGTGTATGATGGGGAGGGTGTATGATGGGGAGGGTGTATGATGGGAGGGTGTATGATGGGGAGGGTGTATGGGGGGGAGGGTGTATGATGGGGAGGGTGTATGATGGGGAGGGTGTATGATGGGGAGGGTGTATGATGGGGAGGGTGTATGATGGGGAGGGTGTATGATGGGGAGGGGTGTATGATGAGGAGGGTGTATGATGGGGAGGGTGTATGATGGGGAGGAGGGTGTATGATGGGGAGGTTGTATGATGGGGGAGGGTGTATGATGGGGAGGAGGGTGTATGATGGAGGAGGGTGTATGATGGGGAGGGTGTATGATGAGGGAGGGTGTATGATGGGGAGGGTGTATGATGGGGAGGGTGTATGATGGGGAGGATGGTGTATGATGAGGAGGGTGTATGATGGGGGAGGGTGTATGATGGTGAGGAGGGTGTATGATGGGGAGGGTGTATGATGAGGAGGGTGTATGATGGGGAGGGTGTATGATGGGGAGGGTGTATGATGGGGAGGGGTGTATGATGGGGAGGATGGTGTATGATGAGGAGGGTGTATGATGGGGGAGGGGTGTATGATGGTGAGGAGGGTGTATGATGGGGAGGGTGTATGATGAGGAGGGTGTATGATGGGGAGGGTGTATGATGGGGAGGGTGTATGATGGGGAGGGGGTGTATGATGGAGGAGGGTGTATGATGGGGAGGGTGTATGATGAGGGAGGGTGTATGATGGGGAGGGGTGTATGATGGGGAGGGTGTATGATGGGGAGGATGGTGTATGATGGGGAGGGTGTATGATGGGGAGGGTGTATGATGGGGAGGAGGGTGTATGATGGGGAGGTTGTATGATGGGGGAGGGTGTATGATGGGGGAGGGAGGGTGTATGATGGAGGAGGGTGTATGATGGGGAGGGTGTATGATGAGGGAGGGTGTATGATGGGGAGGGTGTATGATGGGGAGGGTGTATGATGGGGAGGATGGTGTATGATGAGGAGGGTGTATGATGGGGGAGGGTGTATGATGGGGGAGGGTGTATGATGGGGAGGGTGTATGATGGGGAGGGTGTATGATGGGGAGGGTGTATGATGGGGAGGGTGTATGATGGGGAGGATGTATGATGAGGAGGGTGTATGATGGGGAGGGTGTATGATGGGGAGGATGGTGTATGATGAGGAGGGTGTATGATGGTGAGGAGGGTGTATGATGGGTTGGGTGTATGATGAGGAGGGTGTATGATGGGGAGGGTGTATGATGGGGAGGGTGTATGATGGGGAGGGGGTGTATGATGGGGAGGAGGGTGTATGATGGGGAGGGGGTGTATGATAGGGGAGGGTGTATGATGGTGAGGAGGGTGTATGATGGGGAGGGTGTATGATGGGGAGGGTGTATGATGGGGAGGGTGTATGATGGGGAGGGTGTATGATGGGGAGGATGGTGTATGATGAGGAGGGTGTATGATGAGGATGGTGTATGATGAGGAGGGTGTATGATGGGGAGGGTGTATGATGGGGCAGGTGGGGGGGCTGCACATATGCCACACGATAAACATCGTGGGGGTCCCCCAAAGCCATAAAATCCACAAAGGACACGAGCAATGTCACTCGCTTTACAAGACGCTCTTCATTCCGGCGGGGTTGATGTCGCTGAGGACATTTATGGATGATGAGGCCTCCATGATGGGGCTCCGGGGCCCAATGCATAAGGTGAAATCTGCAGCAAAATCACCTCAAATTTCCCGGAAGAAGTTTTTATCGGCTGCGGTTACTGCCCCATGTGAACACAGCCTAATTCTAGTGACTTGGGGGGTCTCACTCACAGCCCCCAATATCAGCAAGTGTTCACCTTCCCTGCAGCGCCACCAGTGGCCAAATGCAGCATTACACGGTGACCATTGACATGAGGGGGTCAGGTTTATTGGTCCTCCAGGTCCTGAATATGGTGCCCCCTCCCCAATAAGCTCAGATTACAATAACAGGACCCTTAATAGCGGAGCTTCTAAACCTCTTCAGAGGATATAGTGGGGGCTGTGAAGACCCTCAGCAGGTAGAGCTCTGCGGATACCTGACATATTGGACACTGTTCTCACCTTGTCTCCTCTGCTCCACACCACAGTGGGCGCCGGATCGCCGGTGATCGGAACATCAAGACGCAGCTTATTCCCGGCCACGACGATGATGGTGTCAGCGTTACCAGACAGGGTGTCCAGCTTGATCTTTGGAGGTTCTGATGATGTGGAATAGTCCATGTGAGGAGTATACAGATATATATATATATATATAAGATACACACAGGTATACACAGATATATATACAGGTACAAGGCACTGACACGCCATAGAAATAGAGAAGCCCCCGACAACTTGTCTACTTTACAAATCAGAGGCTTTCGCATGGATTTCTGATGCAGCAGAGCTGACTTTGTCATATTCACATGTGCGACACTATCAGGATGGATTTGCTGCGGTTTCCATAGGACGGGGGAGATAAGAACATGTTTGTACAATGAATCCGCACTACAGATACAAGAATACCTGGCCACAGTGACATCTGCACAGTGTTTGCCGCAGTGTTTACCGCAGTGTTTACCGTAGTGTTTACCACAGTGTTTGCTGCAGTGTTTACCGCAGTGTTTACCGTAGTGTTTACCACAGTGTTTACCGTAGTGTTTGCCGCAGTGTTTACCGTAGTGTTTACCGCAGTGTTTACCGTAGTGTTTGCCGCAGTGTTTACCGCAGTGTTTACCGTAGTGTTTACTGCAGTGTTTGCCACAGTGTTTGCCGCAGTGTTTACCGTAGTGTTTACCGCAGTGTTTGCCAAGTGTTTACCGTAGTGTTTACCGTAGTGTTTACCATAGTGTTTACCGCAGTGTTTACCGTAGTGTTTACCGTATTGTTTACCGCAGTGTTTACCGTAGTGTTTACCGCAGTGTTTACCGCAGTGTTTACCATAGTGTTTACCGTAGTGTTTACCGCAGTGTTTGCCGTATTGTTTACCGCAGTGTTTACCGTAGTGTTTGCCGCAGTGTTTACCGCAGTGTTTACCGTAGTGTTTACCGTAGTGTTTACCGCAGTGTTTGCCGTAGTGTTTACCGTAGTGTTTACCGCAGTGTTTACCGTAGTGTTTACCGTAGTGTTTACCGCAGTGTTTACCGTGGTGTTTACCGTAGTGTTTACCGCAGTGTTTGCCGCAGTGTTTGCCGTAGTGTTTACCGCAGTGTTTACCGTAGTGTTTACCGTAGTGTTTACCGCAGTGTTTACCGTGGTGTTTGCCGCAGTGTTTACCGCAGTGTTTACCGTGGTGTTTACCGTAGTGTTTACCGCAGTGTTTGCCGCAGTGTTTGCCGTAGTGTTTACCGTAGTGTTTACCGCAGTGTTTACCGTAGTGTTTACCGCGGTGTTTGCCGCGTGATTACCATAGTGTTTACCGCAGTGTTTGCCGCAGTGTTTACCGCAGTGTTTGCCGCAGTTTGCCGTGGTGTTTACCGTAGTGTTTACCGCAGTGTTTGCCGCAGTGTTTGCCGTAGTGTTTACCGTGGTGTTTACCGCAGTGTTTGCCGCGGTGTTTACCGTGGTGTTTACCGCAGTGTTTGCCGCAGTGTTTACCGTAGTGTTTACCGCAGTGTTTGCCGCGGTGTTTACCGCGGTGTTTGCCGCGGTGTTTGCCGCAGTGTTTACCATAGTGTTTACCGCGGTGTTTGCCGCAGTGTTTGCCGTAGTGTTTACCATAGTGTTTACCGCAGTGTTTGCCGCGGTGTTTACCGCAGTGTTTTCCGCGGTGTTTGCCGCAGTGTTTGCCGTAGTGTTTGCCGCGGTGTTTGCCGCAGTGTTTACCGCAGTGTTTACCGTGGTGTTTACCGCAGTGTTTGCCGCAGTGATTACCATAGTGTTTACCGCGGTGTTTGCCGCAGTATTTGCCGTGGTGTTTACCGCAGTGTTTGCCGCAGTGTTTACCGCAGTGTTTGCCGCAGTGTTTGCCGCAGTGTTTGCCGTAGTGTTTGCCGCAGGTGTTTGCCGCAGTGTTTGCCGTGGTGTTTGCCGTAGTGTTTACCGCAGTGTTTGCCGCAGTGTTTGCCGCGGTGTTTACCGCAGTGTTTGCCGCGGTGTTTGCCGCAGTGTTTACCGCAGTGTTTACCGCAGTGTTTACCGCAGTGTTTACCGTAGTGTTTACCGCAGTGTTTACCGCGGTGTTTACCGTAGTGTTTACCGCAGTGTTTGCCGCAGTGTTTACCGTAGTGCTTACCGTAGTGTTTACCGTAGTGTTTGCCACAGTGTTTGCCGCAGTGTTTGCCGCGGTGTTTACCATAGTGTTTACCGTAGTGTTTGCCACAGTGTTTGCCGCGGTGTTTGCCGCAGTGTTTACCGTAGTGTTTGCCGCAGTGTTTGCCGTAGTGTTTGCCGTAGTGTTTGCCGCAGTGTTTGCCGCAGTGTTTGCCGCAGTGTTTACCGCAGTGTTTACCGCAGTGTTTACCATAGTGTTTACCGCAGTGTTTGCCGCAGTGTTTGCCGTAGTGTTTGCCGCAGTGTTTGCCGCAGTGTTTACCGCAGTGTTTACCGCAGTGTTTACCGCAGTGTTTACCGTAGTGTTTACCGTAGTGTTTACCGTAGTATTTACCGCAGTGTTTGCCGCAGTGTTTACCGTAGTGTTTACCGTAGTGTTTACCGTAGTGTTTGCCACAGTGTTTGCCGCAGTGTTTGCCGCAGTGTTTACCATAGTGTTTGCCGCAGTGTTTGCCGCAGTGTTTACCGTAGTGTTTGCCGCAGTGTTTGCCGCAGTGTTTACCGCAGTGTTTGCCACAGTTTTTACAGCAGTGTTTACCGCAGTGTTTACCGCAGTGTTTACCGTAGTGTTTGCCACAGTTTTTACAGCAGTGTTTGCCGCAGTGTTTACCGTAGTGTTTGCCACAGTGTTTGCCGCAGTGTTTGCCGTAGTGTTTGCCGCAGTGTTTGCCGCAGTGTTTGCCGCAGTGTTTGCCGTAGTGTTTGCCACAGTTTTTACAGCAGTGTTTGCCGTAGTGTTTGCCGCAGTGTTTACCGCAACTTCATCACTGAATACCAAGCACAGCGCTATCCATTGTGTAGTGTCTGTACTCTGTATTGCTGCTCAGTCCCATTCACTTGAATAGGACTTAGCTGCTGCTGTACCATGTGACTGGTGAATGTGACGTCATCAGCACCAGGAAGAGACTGCAGCGCTCGTGTGTGACCGCCATCGTACTGAACTTCAGGTCTGAAGGGGTTACATTGTGTATCCCCTGCCTTGGGCACCACCGGGATAAACAAGCAAATAACAAGCTCAGCTCTGCTACATCTCTTATACAATTTGACAAATTGTGTAAAATCTTTCCATGGTCGTTGATCAGACATGTCGCACATGATCGATAGAGATGACAGAATTGATGTCTGATACACGACGGACGAAGCAACAATAAATCCACAATCGCAAGTTTTAAGTAAAAACATGAGATGATATTTTTAGAAAGTCGAGGACACTTCTGACGAGCCGTCCATGATTTGTTCCATCCAAGTGCACGAGTCGCGGTAATATCACAACAGGCGCCCCCTATAGACATGATGCACATACAGGGGTCGGCCGCCATGCTGGTCAATGACTAGAACATGAGCCGGACCCACAAGGTGCAGCCGATACCAGCGACCACCCCAACCACAATGGAGATGACAAATAACTTACCTTGGCGGGGAACAAAGTCAATCTTCACCTCTGAGGAAAGACAAAGAAAGAGGAAGATTATTACACTCAGGTAGAGAAGGTTCCGGACTAATACCGCCATATCTACGCCATACAGGTTACCAGGATACATGAAGCTTCATATCCTGTCCCGGGCCCCCAACTATATGTAATGTCTATAGCGCTGGTCTCTTCATATTGGGCCCAGGTGTGCTCATACTCAGGGGTGTATTATGGCTGAGATAACTCTGGATGTCCCATATTTATACCCCTAAGAGGCAGAATCTTTCACACCATATGGCGGCTCACAGACTAGAGGATACGGAGCCGCAGGGGACTCGCTGTGTCGCACTACAACCTCCTACACATGCTATTTACATGCACACACTAGACGTATTTTGGCTTTTGAATGCTGCCGATGTGTATGGGGCCTCCTAACTTTCCCCAACAGGATCGGGCAGTTGCATTTCAACATGTCCTATCCTTTTGTTCTCAGGCAGTGGCTTTCTTTTTCCATCCATAATACATGCACACTCAAACCAGCCAAGCATGCATGTATATCAGGCAGTTGGGGGATAGCTTTGAGCCAGCTTTTAACTTCTACTTAGCACAAGTTGTTTTGGGACTTTCTAAAGGTGTTTCATGGATCGGAGCCATTGTTACCAGACGCACTGCACTAGGTGGCGCTGATGAGGCAAAAGCCCCAGGTGGTGGATACTGAGGGGTCGTCTGCAAACCTACCTGCCGTGGCCAGAGTGTGAAAATACTAGGCTAGGGAAGCGTCTAAGTAAGTGCAGACTGGAGGAGATCACCACTGGAGGGCGCCACTGCTCTGCGGGCCTGTGAAAGGAGGCCTAATCAAATGTGTCTGCACCAGCACTAGGGGGCGCTCACTGCATACACATTGTACCAGCCCTGGAAGCTCCACCTGGTGGTGAGTGCAGGGACATGCAGCAGACAAGGCTGAAAAGACCCTTGTGAAGGTTTTCTTCAGTCTTCTTGCTGGGTCCTGAGATTTCTTTGTGTGCCCCGGAATAAATGATTTTTAAGAAATCTGATCGACTGCTGCACTGTAACTGTGCTCCAGTTTTGACAAATCTCCCCTATTTGTAGTCCCTGTTACCCCCTCCCATCATTACTCTTTAGTTGCTTCCTACATTTTTACACCCATTTCTTGGACTTTAGACTCACCCATAAAGTGCAGTTTTGCAGAAAGGTTGAAGGCGAACCCGTTGGGAATGAAGGAGTAGTCGCCTTCATCGGACAGTATGACGTCATCAATGGTCAGCTTGTGAACTCTGCAGAAAGAAAACCACATGAAAGCTCCGGTGATATCATTGGTCAGGGCTGCAGTCTGTCCTCCAGAGCTGCTCTTCTTCCTTGTGCGGTGGGTAATAGAATAGACTGTAGGTTTTAGCCCGCGTGCACTTCTATGGCCCCACGTGTGACATGTGCAGGGGCCACGAGACCGGGCATGTTTCTATTACTGGTCTGTACACACACGTGGTCATTGCAGGGGGCATTAGGTTGGGCTGCACTTTAGAGGGGGTTTCCATCTTATCATCTATCCTAAGCGTGTGACTGCTGAGGGTCCCCCAGAGGCCTCTATGTGCACAAGAAGGACCAGCACCATTCGCGTCACATTGTCCCATTTCTGGACTCTGCAGTCTTAATAGCCCCCCCATTGCCCATGAGTTTTATGGGTGACACCGACCTTCCAATGTGGGTGATTTTGATCCTGTCGTTGGGGACAACCTCTTTTCCGTTCTTCACCCATATTCCGGTGACGGTCTCATCGGACACTTCACACTTGAATACCGCCTGCTCCTTGGCCTTCACGGTCAGATCGGCGACGCCCTGCAGAACTTCCAACTTCTTTTCTGGAGAGACAAAGTGATAGGTTGTGGAAATAATGGAGAAGTGGTTAAAAGGCACAAATATCCGAATCGTCTGCTGTAGTCGGAGCTCTGCGCGTCTTCTGTCCAGCTCCTCATCCTCTACATTGCATGCTGGTTAGCTGTGTCCTCTAGTGGTAGGTGCAGGTATCAGGGTCTGATCAGTAGGGGTCTGATCGCTATGATCTGCACTGATCACAATAATGGGTCTCCCCCGAGGACAGGTCAGTGCAGATAGTCATATAATGAAGCGACTTGCATTCTATTCGTGGACCATCATCTCTATGACTGACCTTGCACCATGAGCTCAGCCACTGACTCTCCGCCATTGGTCTTCACAGTGTAATGGCCGCTGTCTTCCAGGGTCGTCTCATTGATAATAAGGAAATGCTTCTTCCCATCTTTCTTGAAGCGATACTTAAAGGTTTCCTCTCTGGTCAGTTCTACTCCGTCCTTCTCCCTGGAGGAAATAAGAGGCCGCCATAAAACACGAAAAACATCAGACGTGCAAAACATGAATCTGCTGGGCCCTAAAGAAAAATCTGTGCCGGGGCCACCACCTATTTATAGTATGTGGCAGAGGGGCCTGTAAGACTTCACTAGACATCAGGATCTGGATGTGACTGCAACCTCTGCCCCTCTACCCCCATAGCTGTATAAATGTATGGAAAAAATAGAAATATATACAGTACAGACCAAAAGTTTGGACACACCTTCTCATTCCAAGAGTTTTCTGTATTTTCATGACTATAAAAATTGTAGATTCACACTGAAGGCATCAAAACTATGAATTAACACATGTGGAATTATATACTTACCAAAAAAGTGTGACACAACTGAAAATATGTCTTATATTCTAGGTTCTTCAAAGTAGCCACCTTTTGCTTTGATTACTGCTTTGCACACTCTTGGCATTCTCTTGATGAGCTACAAGAGGTAGTCACCTGAAATGGTTTTCACTTCACAGGTGTGCCCTGTCAGGTTTAATAAGTGGGATTTCTTGCCTTATAAATGGGGTTGGGACCATCAGTTGTGTTGTTCAGAAGTCAGGTGGATACACAGCTGATAGTCCTACTGAATGGAGTGTTAGAATTTGTATTATGGCAAGAAAAAAGCAGCTAAGTAAAGAAAAACGAGTGGCCATCATTACTTTAAGAAATGAAGGTCAGTCAGTCCGAAAAATTGGGAAAACTTTGATAGTGTCCCCAAGTGCAGTGGCCAAAACCATCAAGCGCTACAAAGAAACTGGCTCACATGAGGACCGCCCCAGGAAAGGAAGACCAAGAGTCACCTCTGCTGCGGAGGATAAGTTCATCCGAGTCACCAGCCTCAGAAATCGCAGGTTAACAGCAGCTCAGATTAGAGAGCAGGTCAATGCCACACAGAGTTCTAGCAGCAGACACATCTCTACAACAACTGGTAAGAGGAGACTGTGTGCAGCAGGCCTTCATGGTAACATAGCTGCTAGGAAACCACTGCTAAGGACAGGCAACAAGCACAAGAAGAACACAAGGAATGGACTTTAGACCTGTGGAAATCTGGGCTTTGGTCTGATGAGTCCAAATGTGAGATCTTTGGTTCCAACCACCGTGTCTTTGTGCGACGCAGAAAAGGTGAAGGAATGGAGTCTACATGCCTGGTTCCCACCGTGACGCATGGAGGAGGAGGTGTGATGGTGTGGGGGGGCTTTGCTGGGGACACTGTTGGGGATTTATTCTGAACCAGCATGGTTACCACAGCATCTTGCAGCGGCATGCTATTCCATCCGGTTTGCGTTTAGTTGGACCAACAGGACAATGACCCCAAACACCTCCAGACTGTGTAAGGGCTATGTGACCAAGAAGGAGAGTGATGGGGTGCTACGCCAGATGACCTGGCCTCCACAGTCACCAGACCTGAACCCAATCCAGATGGTTTGGGGTGAGCTGGACCGCAGAGTGAAGGCAAAAGGGCCAACAAGTGCTAAGCATCTCTGGGAACTCCTTCAAGACTGTTGGAAGACCATTCCAGGTGACTACCTCTTGAAGCTCATCAAGAGAATGCCAAGAGTGTGCAAAGCAGTAATCAAAGCAAAAGGTGGCTACTTTGAAGAACCTAGAATATAAGACATATTTTCAGTTGTTTCACACTTTTTTGTTAAGTATATAATTCCACATGTGTTAATTCATAGTTTTGATGCCTTCAGTGTGAATCTACAATTTTTATAGTCATGAAAATACAGAAAACTCTTGGAATGAGAAGGTGTGTCCAAACTTTTGGTCTGTACTGTATATGGCAAAAATAGAAATATTAATATATGGCAAAAAAATCTAAATATATGGCAAAAACTCTAAATATATGGCAAAAAAAAAAAAAAATATATATATATATATATATATATATATAGCAAAAAATCTAAATATATATATGGCAAAAATAGGAATATAAATATATATAGAAAAAATATAAATATATGACAAAAATATAAATATTAATATATAGCAAAAATATAAATATATAGAAAAAATATATAAATATGCCTAAAAAGTATAAAAATATGAAAAAAATATATAACTGTCTAAAATATAATAGAATTATAGGAATAAAAGAGATGACTATATTTATTCCTTTTCTCCAAGTGACCAAATACTGCAGCAATAAAGAAGAGAAACATCTAAGAGCCAGAACTGTGTAGAACATTGTGCAGTGGCCGCACATTCGGATAGGTGGCGCTGTTGTCATGGGAGAAAACCGTGGGTAACAGAAGACTGAAGATGAGACACTGCAGAGTAATGGGGCTCCTACTTGTATAGTTTCCATGTGTCTTACTCTGGGGTCTCGCTATAGGTGGATATAAGGGGCATCAGCAGAAGACCCCCTTAAAGGTATCACTTTAAATGTAGACCTAGAATTCCCTTCTCGATGCTCTTCCTCCACTATTGTCTGACTTGGATTATTTTGGATTGCTGACACTGTAGGATACAGAATAGTTGTAGGGGAGAGCTGTATCCAATGTCATGGTCGGTGACCGGCGGCCGCAGCTCACAGAGGTCTCACAAGGTGCCTTTCATATGCTTTCCCCACATTTTGGCAGCTGTGAACAGACATAGCTGAGCTGACATAGCTGGGCTGACATAGCTGAGCTGACATAGCTGGGCTGACATAGCTGAGCTGACATAGCTGGGCTGACATAGCTGAGCTGACATAGCTGGGCTGACATAGCTGGGCTGACATAGCTGAGCTGACACAGTTGAGCTGTATGTGTCCCCTGCATTAGCGGGGAGGTGCTATTTTACATGCTGTTATAATTATAAGGGTGCAAGAAGCTTTGCTAAAATGCCAACACTTCCTGGGAGACTCAGTCCTGGAATGTGAAAGCGACTTCTTAGAGTAAAAGCCAACAAGCCAAGTCCTCCAAGCTCATAATTAAAAGACAGCGTGTAAACACGTACCAAGGCCAGGTCCGATTGCAAAGTGGCAGCGGGTCAAGGGGACTGGAGTCAAGGGAGTCCGAGCCAGCAACACGTCAGATACGTCCTGAAGTACAGAAGCCATACTATACAAGCATATAGATGGCCCATCAGTATTGGAACATTAGGGGTTAAACTCCTGACACCCCCATCACTGCGTTGAGAGGTCATAGATCAGGGTCAGAAGGCGTACTGGGTCTCCTTAGGGACAACCTTGTGTTGTGTAGATTCTTACAGACTATTAATACTCAACCAGCAATTCTGTTCAAGTAATGTGCAAATAAGTTCTCTCTGATGGAAAATGGAAAACTTGCTCTAGCGCCCCCTTCCATACATGAGATGGAATAACCTGCTCAGTCGCTCATCCCTAGTCATGTCAATGGAGCTGCAATACCAGGCACAGCCACTATGAGAGTATGGCGCAGTGCATGGGAGACTATAAAGAGTGCAGCACCCCCTTGAATCAGGTGGTGGGACCTCCCCATTCTTATAATGGGGCCTATCCGAAGAATGGCTGATGAATGTTGTAGGACAGGAGTAGCCGTGTAACACAATGATGTGAGCACAGTCACTTTCTCTTGCAGGATCAGCTCGCTCATCTGCGGCGGCCATCATCCCAGTTCTGGCTCGTCTTTTGATGCAGACATAGTTCCTCGGTTATATCTCCTTTCTCCAGATATAACCTTCAGGGGCCTGGGAAAGCTGAGTGACAGTCCCCTACAGAACATGTGACCTAATATATCCAGTCACTTCTCAGTATATTCTCACGCTATATACGGCGGTCTCTTACCATTTCACCTGCGCACCTTCCTCTGACACTTCACACTCAAACTCCACCCTTTCTCCCACCATCACCATTTGATCTTCCAGGGCTCGGAGAATCAGCACCGGGGGCTCTGTAAGAGAAATACATGGAGGGGCAGCAGGAGGTGAGTGTGCTGACTTGTGGAGGGCAGTGACCTGTGCACTCATGTCATGACCCTGCAGTATGCATCACTGGTGATAGTGCTAAAGGGCGAGAACCTGGAGGGGCAGAGGACGCTTGTCCCAAGACACATAATGAAGAATCTGGGTCAGTGGTTCAGGCCATACATTAGGCACTTATGTCCAGAATTTCCTCATGCTGGTCTAATCCTGTAGTTGCATGTGGAAAATATAAGTCTGAAAGGGGAGGGGATGCAAGTAGCACGGGCAGTGACATGACATGCAAACAGCAGGAAACCCAAAACTAATGAATTGTAATGTGAGAATTCTGCAAAGCTGACAGTTGCAAATGCTAAGGTTTCACTAGCAGGACTGGGACACGTCTGACACATTGGGGGGAATTATTAACCTCTTGTGATACTTATGTAAAAAAAAACGTAAGCATTAGGATTCTGCCTTTTTAACATGTAACAAGAAATGCCGAAAATGGTAATTTTGAAAAAGCTGATCCACAATAAAGAGAAAATCTGACATCTGTGTAATATGTAATTCCAGAGACTCTACTTCTCTTATACTCTCCTCTTATACTCTTCTCTTATACTCCTCTCTTATACTCCTCTCTTATACTCCTCTCTTATACTCCTCTCTTATACTCCTCTCTTATACTCCCCTCTTATACTCCTCTCTTATACTCCTCTTATACTCCCCTCTTATACTCCTCTCTTATACTCCCCTCTTATACTCTCCTCTCTTATACTCCTCTCTTATACTCTCCTCTTATACTCCTCTTATACTCCTCTTATACTCCCCTCTTATACTCCTCTTATACTCCTCTCTTATACTCCTCTTATACTCCCCTCTTATACTCCTCTCTTATACTCCTCTCTTATACTCCTCTCTTATACTCCTCTTATACTCCTCTCTTATACTCCTCTTATACTCCCCTCTTATACTCCCCTCTTATACTCCTCTCTTATACTCCTCTCTTATATTCCTCTGTTATACTCCCCTCTTATACTCCTCTCTTATACTCGCCTCTTATACTCCTCTTATACTCCCCTCTTATACTCCCCTCTTATACTCATCTCTTATACTCCTCTCTTATACTCCCCTCTTATACTCCTCTCTTATACTCCCCTCTTATACTCCTCTCTTATACTCCTCTCTTATACTCCTCTCTTATACTCCTCTCTTATACTCCTCTCTTATACTCCCCTCTTATACACCCCTCTTATACTCCCCTCTTATACTCTCCTCTTATACTCCCCTCTTATACTCCTCTCTTATACTCCCCTCTTATACTCCTCTTATACTCCTCTCTTATACTCCTCTCTTATACTCCCCTCTTATACACCCCTCTTATACTCCCCTCTTATACACCCCTCTTATACTCCCCTCTTATACACCCCTCTTATAATCCTCTCTTATACTCCCCTCTTATACTCCTCTCTTATACTCCTCTCTTATATTCCTCTGTTATACTCCCCTCTTATACTCCTCTCTTATACTCGCCTCTTATACTCCTCTTATACTCCGCTCTTATACTCCTCTCTTATACTTCCTCTTATACTCCTCTCTTATACTCCACTCTTATACTCCCCTCTTATACTCCTCTTATACTCCCCTCTTATACTCCCCTCTTATACTCCTCTCTTATACTCCTCTCTTATACTCCCCTCTTATACTCCCCTCTTATACTCCTCTTATACTCCCCTCTTATACTCCCCTCTTATACTCCCCTCTTATACTCCCCTCTTATACTCCTCTCTTATACTCCTCTCTTATACTCCTCTCTTATACTCCCCTCTTAAACTCCTCACTTATACTCCCCTCTTATACTCCTCTTATACTTAACTCCCCTCTTATACTCCCCTCTTATACTCCCCTCTTATACTCTCTTATACTCCCCTCTTATACTCCCCTCTTATACTCCCCTCTTATACTCCCTCTTATACCCTCTCTTATACTCCCCTCTTATACTCCTCTCTTATACTCCCCTCTTATACTCCTCTCTTATACTCCTCTCTTATACTCCCCTCTTATACTCCCTTTATACTCCTCTTATACTCTCTCTTATACTCCTCTCTTATACTCCTCTCTTATACTCCCCTCTTATACTCTCTCTTATACTCTCCTCTTATACTCCTCTCTTATACTCCCCTCTTATACTCCTCTTTATACTCTCTCTTATACTCCACTCTTATACTCCTCTTATACTCCCTCTCTTATACTCCCTCTTATACTCCCCTCTTATACTCCCCTCTTATACTCCTCTCTTATACTCCCCTCTTATACTCCTCTCTTATACTCCCCTCTTATACTCCTCTCTTATACTCCCTCTTATACTCCCTCTTATACTCCTCTCTTATACTCCTCTCTTATACTCCTCTCTTATACTCCCCTCTTATACTCTCCTCTTATACTCCTCTCTTATACTCCTCTCTTATACTCCTCTCTTATACTCCCCTCTTATACTCCCCTCTTATACTCCCTTTATACTCCTCTTATATCTCTTATACTCCCTTTATACTCCCCTTTATACTCCTCTCTTATACTCCTCTCTTATACTCCTCTCTTATACTCCCCTCTTATACTCCTCTCTTATACTCCTCTCTTATACTCCTCTCTTATACTCCCCTCTTATACTCCTCTCTTATACTCCTCTCTTATACTATACTCCTCTTTATACTCCTCTCTTATACTCCTCTTTATACTCTCTTATACTCTCTTATACTCTCTCTTATACTCCTCTCTTATACTCCTCTCTTATACTCCTCTCTTATACTCCTCTCTTATACTCTCTTATACTCTCTTATACTCCTCTCTTATACTCTCTTTAATCCTCTTTATACTCCTCTCTTATACTCCTCTCTTATACTCCTCTTATACTCCCCTCTTATACTCCTC
The DNA here is from genome assembly GCA_947044405.1 of Leptodactylus fallax. NCBI lineage: Eukaryota > Metazoa > Chordata > Amphibia > Anura > Leptodactylidae > Leptodactylus > Leptodactylus fallax. Next base: position 133,792 of record CAMRHE010001039.1, on the reverse strand, counting down.
TCTTATATCCTCTCTTATACTCCTCTCTTATACTCCCCTCTTATACTCCTCTCTTATACTCCTCTCTTATACTCCCCTTTATACTCCCCTCTTATACTCCTCTCTTATACTCTCTTATACTACTCTCTTATACTCCTCTCTTATACTTCTCTTATACTCTCTCTTATACTCCTCTTATACTTCCTCTTATACTCCTCTTATACTCCTCTCTTATACTCCCTCTTATACTCCCCTCTTATACTCCCCTCTTATACTCCTCTCTTATACTCCTCTCTTATACTCCTCTCTTATAGCTCCTTAATTTCTCTTATACTCCTCTCTTATACTCCCCTCTTATACTCCTCTCTTATACTCCCCTCTTATACTCCTCTCTCTTATACTCCTCTCTCTCTTATACTCCCCTCTTATACTCCTCTCTTATACTCCCCTCTTATACTCTTATATCTTCTTATACTCCCCTCTTATACTCCTCTCTTATACTCCTACTCTTATACTCCCCTCTTATACTCCCCTCTTATACTCCCCTCTTATACTCCCCTCTTATACTCCCCTTATACTCCCCTCTTATACTCCCTTTATACTCCCTCTTATACTCCCCTCTTATACTCTTCTCTTATACTCCTCTGTTATACTCCCTCTTATACTCCCCTCTTATACTCCCCTCTTATACTCCTCTTATACTCCCCTCTTATACTCCCCTCTTATACTCCCCTCTTATACTCCTCTCTTATACTCCCCTCTTATACTCCTCTCTTATACTCTCTTATCTCACAGTATACTCTCTTTTATTTTCTCTAGTTTATACTCCTCTTATACTGTCTATACTTTTTATACTCCTCTCTCTTATGTCTCTTATACTCCTCTCTTATACTCTTCTCTTATACTCCCCTCTTATACTCCCCTCTTATACTCCTCTCTTATACTTCCCTCTTATACTCCTCTCTAATACTCCTCTGTTATACTCCCCTTATACTCCCCTCTTATACTCCTCTTATACTCCCTCTTACTTATACTCCCCTCTTATACTCCCTCTCTTATACTCCCCTCTTATACTCCTCTTATACTCCCCTCTTATACTCCCCTCTTATACTCCCCTCTTATACTCCCTTATACCCCTCTTATACTCCCCTTTATACTCCCCTCTTATACTCCCCTCTTATACTCCCCTCTTATACTCCCCTCTTATACTCCCCTCTTATACTCCCCTTTATACTCCCCTCTTATACTCCTCTCTTATACTCCCCTCTTATACTCCCCTCTTATACTCCCCTCTTATACTCCTCTCTTATACTCCCTCTTATACTCCCCTCTAATACCCCCTCTTATACTTCCCTCTTATACTCCTCTCTTATACTCCTCTCTTATACTCCTCTCTTATACTCCTCTCTTATACTCCTCTCTTATACTCCCCTCTTATACTCTCTCTTATACTCCTCTCTTATACTCCTCTCTTATACTCCTCTCTTATACTCCCCTCTTATACTCCTCTCTTATACTCCCCTCTTATACTCCTCTCTTATACTCCTCTCTTATACTCCTCTCTTATACTCCCCTCTTATACTCCCCTCTTATACTCCCCTCTTATACTCCTCTTACCCTTCCCTCTCTTATACTCCTCTCTTATACTCCCCTCTTATACTCCCTCTCTTATACTCCTCTCTTATACTCCTCTCTTATACTCCCCTCTTATACTCCTCCTCTTATACTCCCCTCTTATACTCCCTCTTATACTCCCCTCTTATACTCCTCTCTTATACTCCTCCTCTCTTATACTCCCCTCTTATACTTCTATCTTTTACTTCTGTTAGACTCATTTGTGTGAGTAAAAGTTAGATATATTGTACAGGATTAGGTAGACATGGCTGCTCTCTTATAGAACTAGCGCCATGCCTATCCAGAGGTTGTTCCTGGTATTGCAGCTCAGCTTCATTGAAGTGCACAAGGCTGTAATGCTATGTACAACCTATGGACAGATGCAATGCTATTTTTTTGGGGAAAAAACATCCATATTTTTCTAATCCTGTCCTGATAACATAGTTAAGACCATTAAAATACAAACCTTTCACGAACAGTTCGGTGAAGCACTTCTCCTCGCCAATCATGCACGTATACGCGGCGTCATCTGCCAGCGAGCAGTTGTTAATAGTCAGAATCCTTTTATTCCCAATGCTCTCAAAGATGTACCTGAGAAATGTCAAGGAGAACGTTGTCAGCCATTGTCTGCTTATCGCGGCCGGGTTACCATTATGGGAATGTTATATTTCATGTAGTTCCTTGCTGGGACACCGAGTGTCATCGAGCAGATTTATTGTGTCTTGTCCAGCAGAGAACATGGCATGACAAAGTGGCAAGTTTTTGCACAAAGAATTGCAACTTTTTAAATTTTGCGTCCCCCTCTCTATAAGGGAGCGTGGCATGGGTGGGGTTTCTGGACCATCAGATTTAGTATCAATTACACCAGAAAACGGGCGTAAATGATGCCTGAAATCTTCATAAACGCCTCATCGTGTTCCACCGAGTATATCCGAGGCCACATGGAATATTCTTATATACATCGGTGCAATGACATTAAATGGGTAAAAATACATGGGAATAGAGCTTATTACTGTGACCCCCATGACACATATCAATGGACACCAATGGGGTGGGGGCAGAGGGGCAACGCGGGCCCCAATCTGAAATCTATAACAAGACCCCACTAACATGTCCAGTTAAAGATACTGGTGTCTTCTATTTGTGGGTCTTTTGGACTCCCGCAGGCATCGGGGCCTGGGTGCGAGGGCCGCCTCTACACCACAGGGCTTTACCAAACCGCCAAATCTGTCTCACTTATCAGCTGGATGGCAGCCTGTGATAGACGGGGGCAGTCTAGGGCATACAAGAAGGAGGGTGCCCCCCATGTCCCCCTTCTTCTGGGGGAAGAGGGGACCATTTAAACCTCTCATCTGGTGTTGTGGTGCATGTGAAAGAAAAGAACCCAGGGCAGGTTCACACCAGGGCATCAGCTGCAGGGGCATAAACCTTGTACATACTAGGGGTATACTGGGGCAATTATTAAAACCAATGCAAAGGAGCTGTAGATCAGTTGCCCATCGCAACCAATGAGATTGCTTGTTTCACTTCAAAAAAGGCCACTGGAAAATGAAAGCTGGAATCTGATTGGTTACTGTGGGTAATAATATAGACCGCTATACCGTCACACCGGGACCTCCTCCATTATATCTACTTTAGCTATAGTACCTGGGCCTGGTGTCTAAGGCCACTCAAAGCCCTTCTGTCATAAACAGCATATAGCAACCAATCACAGCCCATAGCAACCAATCACACTGCTGCTTTCATTTTTTATTTTATTGGTTGCTATGGGCTGTAATTGGTTTCTAAGAATGTGGGGATCCCTGGTGCCAGGTACTAGGAGCTATATGGCACACACCAAGTGCGGGCCCTGCTGCAGAGTTTTCCCTGGGGCCTATGGAAAGGTGAATTACATTACAGTCTGCCTACGGCGAGGGTTACGCGGTAATTTTGGCCATGATTCCTGTTGTACGACCAAAGATCGCCATGTCACCCTGCAACTTTTTCACTAATGTTACTGAATGGAGTCAAACTGGAGTCATATATACATCGGAGATTTGGCTGTGACAGGAGTCATCTAGCCTAGGCTTATAGGTGACGTGTGGACATGTATACATTATATTATAGATGTGTCATCCATTAGTCGGAGCCGCTGCTCGCACAGTAACACGAGGGATGACTGGTTATAAGGGGCTGTAATGGCGGCTCCTCCTCCTCTAGTCACTGACAGATCCGGGGATGCACTTACACAGATCATTAGGAATGCTGCAGGAATCTCACACCAGGTAATGTCAAGGGAGTGACAAGTAGGGAGAAGATTCCATAAGCTCCGCCAGACTCCTGCAGACACGGCATTCACTATGGCCTTCCCTATAACGCCTGTCACATATACTTGGATTCTCATCTTCTCAGACATTATATTCTATGAGGTCCCACATAGTGAAAACCCGGGGAAAAAATGCTCTGAAAATCCCCCAATGTTTATTCCGCAGCGTTTGTCACTGAGTTTTTGCTGCTTTTTTCCATCCCCTATTAAATCTATAGGGAAAACTCCTGTGATCCCGCACCGAAGATGAATATGACGTGTTCTGGAAGACGTCTAGAATATATCGGAGAACTTACTTGCTGAAGGATCATTCACCATTCCAAGTCAATCCCAAAAGTGCAGAAGACGACAGCACATAACAAGGGAAGAAGAAGAGAAGACAAAATATGGATGAAATACTCTAAGAAGTGTCATCTGATGGAAGTTTCTAAGGAGTACATATAGATAAATACAGTATCTATCTATCCCATATCTATCTATCTATCTATCTATCTATCTATCTATCTATCTCATATCTATCTATCTACAGTATCTATCTATCTCATATCTATCTATCTATCGTATCTATCTATCTCATATCTATCTATCTACATATCTATCTGTCTCAATCTATCTATCTCATATCTATCTATCTGTCTCATATCTATCTATCTATCTATCTATCTCATACTATCTATCGATCTATCTCATATCTATCTATCTACTATCTATCTCATCTCTATCTATCTATCTATCTATCTATCTATCTATCTATCTCATCTCATCTCATATCTATCTATTTATCTCATATCTATCTATCTACTATCTATCTATCTACTATCTATCTATCTATCTCATATCTATCTATCTATCTATCTATCTATCTCATATCTATCTATCTCATACTATCTATCTGCTCATATCTATCTATCTATCTATCTATCTATCTCATATCTATCTCATCGATCTATCTCATATCTATCTATCCATATCTATCTCATATCTATCTATTTATCTCAATCTATCTATCTACTATCTATCTATCTATCTCATATCTATCTCAATCTATCTATCTATCTATTTATCTCATATCTATCTCATATCTATCTATCTATATCTACTCATATCTATCTATCATCTATCTATCTATCTCATATCTATCTATCTACTATCTATCTATCTCATATCTATCTATCTATCTCATATCTATCTATCGATCTATCTATCGATCTATCTCATATCTATCTCCTATCTATCTATTTATCTCAATCTATCTATCTATCTATCTATCTATCTATCTATCTATCTATCCATCTATCTATCTATCTCTATCTATCTATCTATCTATCTATCTATCTATCTATCTCATATCTATCTATCTATGTATGTACCACACTGTCACCAGGATGTTTAATATACTAGATTATACGAGATTACGGCCCCCACAATTCTGTGACGTGATAGGGCTCAGGCTATTTCTTTCTGCATTGATGGTGGTGATAGATCCGAGTATAATGTCACATGAAATATGAAAGCCATATCGGCCATCTGACGGGCGCCTCCTGCGCTCACCTCACATACTCTATAGATCGCTGCCGAGCTGACAGATGTTATTGACTTCTAATGGGATTTGGTGGACTTTAGTGACATTTGCTTTGTCTTGACCACATTACTAATGCTACATGCTGCGCTATTCATGGAGCTGACAATGTAGACTCTGTACTGCGGCATTGTTCACACCTGTGTCATGGCCTCCGCTCACAATGTTGTATCTGTCATATTGTGGCTCCAAATGGCACCTGACAGACCCCTCTGACTTAGAATTGGGAGTTCAATAGAAGTTCTTGTGATTCTAATACAATGCTATTCTTGTTGTGAACAAACAGATGAACAGATGTGAACACAACCCTAGAGCTTCAAGAACTATCACCCAGATAACCAGCGGAAATAACACAACCCCCCCCCCCAAAAAAAAAAAAAAAAAAAAAACATCTGATGATAGTAAAACAAATGAAAAAGTGGGGATTGCTTTCTGGAATTCAAAACCTTGTCCTTGTGCTTGATATAAGACTGTGGCGCCTGTAGATACGGCTCAGTCCTATAGAGATAGATATTACAGTCTATATATAGAAGGTGGATCTAGAGCTCTATATGTCTATATATCTAGAGCAGGTCTCACCTTCCGCTGACGCGGAGCTCTTGGCCATTCTTCAGCCATTTCACCTCTGCATCCGGGTTTGCGACTTCCACGACCAGCTTCATTTTCTGACCCTTTTCCACCTGGTATGCAGGATCCAACTTCTTCAGGAAAGCTGAGTGAAAACGTGATAGGTAAAGAAATATAGAAGGGGAAGTTATTTACAATAAAGTAACCAAAGTAACTAAGTAATGAAGTAACGCAAGTCACATAGCAACAGAGTAACCTAGTAACATAAGTAATGAAGTCACATAGTAACAGTAACCTAGTAACATAAGTAATGAAGTAACAAAGTAACATAGCAACAGAGTAACCTAGTAACATAAGTAATGAAGTAACATAGTAACAAAGTAACATAGTAACAGAGTAACCTAGTAACATAAGTAATGAAGTAACGCAAGTCACATAGCAACAGAGTAACCTAGTAACATAAGTAATGAAGTCACATAGTAACATAGCAACAGTAACCTAGTAACATAAGTAATGAAGTAACAAAGTAACATAGCAACAGAGTAACCTAGTAACATAAGTAATGAAGTAACATAGCAACATAGTAACCTAGTAACATAGCAATGTAGTAACAAAGTAATGAAGTAACAGCAACGTAGTAACAAAGTAATGAAGTAACATAGCAACGTAGTAACCTAGTAACATAGCAACGTAGTAACCTAGTAACATAGCAACGTAGTAACCTAGTAACATACCAACGTAGTAACAAAGTAATGAAGTAACCTAGTAACATAAGTAATGAAGTAACATAGTAACAAAGTAACATAGCAACGTAGTAACCTAGTAACATAAGTAATGAAGTAATGTAGTAACATAGCAACATATTAACCTAGTAACATAAGTAATGAAGTAACATAGCAACGTAGTAATATAGTAACAAAGTAACATATCAACATAGTAACCTAGTAACAAAGTAATTAAGCAATGAAGTAACATAGTAACATATCAACATAGTAACATAGCAACATAGTAACCTAGTAACATAAGTAATGAAGTAACAAAGTAATGAAGTAACATAGTAACATATTAACATAGTAACCTAGTAACATAGCAATGTAGTAACAAAGTAATGAAGTAACAGCAACGTAGTAACAAAGTAATGAAGTAACATAGCAACGTAGTAACCTAGTAACATAGCAACGTAGTAACCTAGTAACATAGCAACGTAGTAACCTAGTAACATACCAACGTAGTAACAAAGTAATGAAGTAACCTAGTAACATAGCAACGTAGTAACAAAGTAATGAAGTAACATAGCAACGTAGTAACCTAGTAACATAGCAACGTAGTAACAAAGTAATGAAGTCACATAGTAACATAGCAACATAAGTAATGAAGTAACATAGTAACAAAGTAACATAGCAACGTAGTAACCTAGTAACATAAGTAATGAAGTAACTAAGCACTGAAGTATTCTTTCCAGATCCGCCTCGTCTTGTATCATTCCATGTATCATACAATGCTATTTAACTCCATGAGTCCTGGATCTCTTTATAGAAGTGTGAATGTAGGGCTTATGAATTGATATTGGAATGATTTATTTATTTAACCATTTATTATTCATTGTTATTTATAATCTGTATATATCTGTCTGTTGTTAGGAGTTTTATATGTATTTTCGATAGCCCGAGCTAAGCTTGATCTAGCAGATAAATAACTTTTACCACCAATATGACTTTTTCTATCAGATTTTACCGCCGTGTGCATGTCTATGGCTTTCTCCACAGCCCGAAATGCGTCACCATTTCCTAAAGGCCGACTTATTCCCAATACTGCTCTGAAGAGACCTGCTGGGTGAGCTCTACGGAGAGGTCTCATTTTCCTGTAGTAAATGTATATATATATATATACACACATGTAGATACAATGTTACAGGTAATTGAGGTACATACAAGCTACAAGTCATACAACATCACCAATCTCTGCAGGATCAGTCTAAGGGACCGGAGAAACACACATCAGCCATGATGGATTCCTACATGCCCAATCCTTTGTTCTAGAAATGTTTGGAAGGAAACGACCTTCCTCTTGACATAATCTTGCAAGAGGCATCAACATTAGACTTTTGGTGAATTCTTCCAAACCCAATGGATTTAGCTAGTAATGTAGCCTATGGGATTGTCACTGTGACAGCGTTATCTTGAAGGAAGTGTGATGTCATCGCAGACAAACACTTGTATATGATATAGGATAGCAGGAGCTAGAGAAGTGATGTGTGCAAATGCCTAGAATTGCTGAGTGAATTCCAATATCTACAAGGATGGGGTGAACTAAGCAAGGCCTGTGGGCGAAGTGATGGAGCTCAACATTCCCCATTATAGTCAGAGTTAGGATCTGGCTCCAGGGCCACAGGTGTCCAGTATGGGGCCGCTTATTTGGTATGTTTTATACAGTCTGCCTAAAAGTAATGCACAACATAGAGACTATTAGTAAATTGGTAAAAGGCCAGGCGGGCGTTACACTTGCGTAATCCTGAGCTCCAGTAGCTATGACAACATAACACACCGTATTGTTCAATAAAAAACAAAAAGTTGTGAAATATTGGCTAATTTTTGCTACTTTGACATCTGTGAAGTAAATGAAAACACTCCACATTATGAAAAAGTGCCCAAATTCACTACAGAACTACACAAAATCTATAAAATACACAATACACAAAATCTACACACTACACAAATTCTATACACTACACAAAATCTATACCCTACACACTACACAAAATCTACACACTACACAAATTCTATACACTACACAAAATCTATACACTACACAAAATCTATACACTACACAAATTCTATACACTACACACTACACAAAATCTACACACTACACAAAATCTATACACTACACAAAATCTACACACTACACAAATTCTATACACTACACAAAATCTACACACTACACAAATTCTATACACTACACAAAATCTACACACTACACAAAATCTACACACTACACAAATTCTATACACTACACAAAATCTACACACTACACAAATTCTATACACTACACAAAATCTACACACTACACAAATTCTACACACTACACACTACACAAAATCTACACACTACACAAAATCTATACACTACACAAAATCTACACACTACACAAATTCTATACACTACACAAAATCTACACACTACACAAATTCTATACACTACACAAATTCTATACACTACACAAAATCTACACACTACACAAAATCTATACACTACACAAATTCTACACACTACACAAAATCTACACACTACACAAAATCTACACACTACACAAAATCTATACACTACACAAAATCTACACACTCACACACAAATTCTATACACTACACAAATTCTATACACTACACAAAATCTATACACTGCACACTACACAAAATCTACACACTACACAAAATCTATACACTACACAAAATCTATACACTACACAAATTCTATACACTACACAAAATCTACACACTACACAAATTCTATACACTACACAAAATCTACACACTACACAAATTCTATACACTACACAAAATCTACACACTACACAAATTCTACACACTACACAAATTCTATACACTACACAAAATCTACACACTACACAAATTCTATACACTACACAAAATCTACACACTACACACTACACAAAATCTATACACTACACAAAATCTACACACTACACAAAATCTATACACAATACACAAAAAATCTATACACTACACAAATTCTACACACTACACAAATTCTATACACTACACAAATTCTATACACTACACAAATTCTATACACTACACAAAATCTAACACTACACAAAATCTATACACTACACAAAATCTATACACTACACAAAATCTATACACTACACAAATTCTATACACTACACAAAATCTAACACTACAAAAATCTACACACTACACAAATTCTATACACTACACATCTACACACTACACAAATTCTATACACTACACAAAATCTACACACTACACAAAAACTACACAAATCTATACACTACACAAAATCTACACACTACACAAAATCTACACACTACACAAATTCTATACACTACACAAAATCTACACACTACACAAAATCTACACACTACACAAATTCTATACACTACACAAAATCTACACACTACACAAATTCTATACACTACACAAATTATACACTACACAAAATCTACACACCTACACAAAAATCTATACACTACACAAATTCTACACACTACACAAATTCTACACACTACACAAATTCTACACACTACACAAAATCTACACACTACACAAATTCTATACACTACACAAAATCTACACACTACACAAATTCTATACACTACACAAATTCTATACACTACACAAAATCTACACACTACACAAATTCTATACACTACACAAAATCTATACACTACACAAAATCTATACACTACACAAATTCTATACACTACACAAAATCTATACACTACACAAATTCTATACACTACACAAAATCTATACACTACACAAAATCTACACACTACACAAATTCTATACACTACACAAATTCTATACACTACACAAAATCTACACACTACACAAATTCTATACACTACACAAATTCTATACACTACACAAAATCTACACACTACACAAATTCTATACACTACACAAAATCTACACACTACACAAAATCTACACACTACACAAATTCTATACACTACACAAAATCTACACACTACACAAATTCTATACACTACACAAATTCTATACACTACACAAAATCTACACACTACACAAATTCTATACACTACACAAATTCTATACACTACACAAAATCTATACACTACACAAATTCTATACACTACACAAAATCTATACACTACACAAATTCTACACACTACACAAATTCTATACACTATATCTACACTCACAAATTCTACACACTACACAAATTCTATACACTACACAAATTCTATACACTACACAAAATCTACACACTACACAAATTCTATACACTACACAAAATCTACACACTACACAAAATCTACACACTACACAAATTCTATACACTACACAAATTCTATACACTACACAAAATCTACACACTACACAAAATCTACACACTACACAAAATCTATACACTACACAAAATCTATACACTACACAAAATCTACACACTACACAAATTCTATACACTACACAAATTCTATACACTACACAAATCTACACAAATTCTATACACTACACAAATTCTACACACTACACAAATTCTACACACTACACAAATTCTATCACTAACAAAATCTACACACTACACAAATTCTATACACTACACAAATTCTATACACTACACAAAATCTACACACTACACAAATTCTATACACTACACAAAATCTACACACTACACAAAATCTACACACTACACAAATTCTATACACTACACAAAATCTACACACTACACAAATTCTATACACTACACAAATCTTACACTACACAAAATCTATACACTACACAAATAAAATCTACACACTACACAAAATCTACACTACTACAAATTCTACACACTACACAAAATCTACACACTACACAAAATCTATACACTACACAAAAATCTACACACTACACAAATTCTATACACTACACAAATTATACACTACACAAATTCTATACACTACACAAAATCTATACACTACACAAAATCTACACACTACACAAAATTCTATACACTACACAAAATCTAACACTACACATACACAAAATCTATACACTACACAAAATCTATACACTACACAAAAAATCTACACACTACACAAAATCTACACACTACACAAATTCTATACACTACACAAAATCTACACACTACACAAATTCTATACACTACACAAAATCTACACACTACACAAAATCTACACACTACACAAATTCTATACACTACACAAAATCTACACACTACACAAATTCTATACACTACACAAAATCTACACACTACACAACTAACACTACAAAAATCTATACACTACACAAATTCTACACACTACACAAATACTACACTACACAAAACCTACACATCTACACACTACACAAATCTACACACTACACAAAATCTACACACTACACAAATTCTATACACTCTACACACTACACAAAATCTACACACTACACAAATTCTATACACTACACAAAATCTACACACTACACAAATTCTATACACTACACAAATTCTATACACTACACAAAATCTATACACTACACAAATTCTATACACAACAACACAAAAAAATCTATACACTACACAAATTCTATACACTACACAAAATCTATACACTACACAAATTCTACACACTACACAAATTCTATACACTATACAAAATCTACACACTACACAAATTCTATACACTACACAAATTCTATACACTACACAAAATCTACACACTACACAAATTCTATACACTACACAAAATCTACACACTACACAAAATCTACACACTACACAAATTCTATACACTACACAAAATCTACACACTACACAAATTCTATACACTACACAAATTCTATACACTACACAAAATCTACACACTACACAAATTCTATACACTACACAAATTCTATACACTACACAAAATCTATACACTACACAAATTCTATACACTACACAAAATCTATACACTACACAAATTCTACACACTACACAAATTCTATACACTATACAAAATCTACACACTACACAAATTCTATACACTACACAAATTCTATACACTACACAAAATCTACACACTACACAAATTCTATACACTACACAAAATCTACACACTACACAAAATCTACACAAATCTACACACTACACATACACAAATTCTATACACTACACAAAATCTACACACTACACAAATTCTATACACTACACAAATTCTATACACTACACAAAATCTACACACTACACACTACACACTACACAAAATCTATACACTACACAAATTCTATACACTAAACACACTACACAAAATCTACACACTACACACAATCTACACACTACACAAATTCTATACACTACACAAATTCTATACACTACACAAAATCTATACACTACACAAATTCTATACACTACACAAATTCTATACACTACACAAAATCTATACACTACACAAATTCTATACACTACACAAATTCTATACACTACACAAAATCTACACACTACACAAATTCTATACACTACACAAATTCTATACGTTACACAAATTTATATATTAAGGACTTGCACTACCAATGTACACACTAAATGTGCATAATTTCTGCTGTACACTACACACGTCTACTGACATCATTCGTACAGTACACAATTCTATACACTACACATGATCTGCGCAGCTCTCACTTCGCTGCACTACACATATTCCACCCACTTTCTACATACATTTTTCTTTACAGCATTTTTTAGATTTTTGGAGACTCTACTCTTCTATCCTACACACATTTTCCTTGTCGCTACACGAAGTCTGCACACTACACAATTTTCTATTGTATAGCACTCACAATTCTCATTCCAGACGTCACAGGGATCTAACCTCTCTCCCTCCAAATTCTCTTCACTTCACTGTTGCGCTTGTTAAAAATACCGCCACTACACAAATCTAGAACACACAAGGAGACTACACAAGATCTACACACTACCTTCTATACACCTGACACAATCTAGGGGGATCTAGAACTAGGCAAATTCTAGGCACTTCACAAATTCTCCTACCACTTTACACAATCTAACACTGCGAGCTCTGTGGACACTACACAATTCTAAGCCGCCTTGAGGACTCACTTCTTACCTACTCAATCTGACGTCGCCCCTCCCTCCTCCGTCCTCTGTGCTCGGGCAGAGTGTGGCATATTCACCTCCCTCCACCGTGTTACAGGACACATTACACCTCAGTTACTGTATATATGTTACTTGTGTAGGTTTTGAGAAAAACATCTTTGAAGTCTTATGTAAATGAGGCCGTTGGTGCACTGGGGGCGGGCCTTCAACTTCTGGAGCACTGGTGTTGCCACTCAGACCCCACCATGGTCTGCCAGTGCCACCCTGTGCAGTTAGAGTTTATAATCCTACGGCTACGGCCATCGCCCATCCTACATAAGTAGCAAGAGCAGTGCTCCCGGGCTAAAGGTCCGCCCCCCAGTGCACCAGCTGCCTCATCTGCATAAGACTTCAAAATCTCCAAACTCCTTCTCCTTACCTTCACTTTTCTTCTCCTCTTTCTTCATCTTCTTCAGACGTTTCAGAAGCCCACGGAGATCGGTGATACCATACTGGAAAGCAATCTTCTCGTACTCGGAGGGGGGCGCCTTACGAAGGATCTCCCAAACATCGATGTCTGGTCCGGTATCCTGCTTTGCCTCATTACTATCAGAAGAGATTTAGTCAATTTACAGTTATGGACGCCCCAGCCGAGATCTCAGCATGGAGGACGGAAAGATAAACTATGAAGCTTTAAGTCACTTATTACAAAACGTCAGATGAGCAACCGGCGCCGGCTACGAGCTCAACTACTAAGAGTATATACAACAGGATGACTGGCTGCAGAGAGATGACAAGTTCTCTATGTCAGGAGGAGGCTTCGTGTCATCCATGTTTGTTGTCTGTACATTCCCATTCTCTTCCATGGAGAGGAAATTTCAAGTCTTATAACTCCAATCCCTCCATTTTATTTAGGACCCAAGTTGCTTAAAGGAAACCCATCAGGTTGAAAATATTGTCTGACTTGGAGATGGCAGATTATAGAGCAGGAGGAACAGATTGTACATAGTGTCCTATCTACAGGTTATACAGCAGATTGTACATAGTGTCCTATCTACAGGTTATAGAGCAGATTGTACATAGTGTCCTATCTACAGGTTATAGAGCAGATTGTACATAGTGTCCTATCTACAGGTTATAGAGCAGGTGTACAAGTGTCCTATCTACAGGTTATAGAGCAGATTGTACATAGTGCCTACTACAGGTTATAGAGCAGGAGGGGATTGACATAGGCCTACTACGGTTATGAGCGTTGCCGCCTATCTACAGGTTATGGGGGGTGACTAGTGTTCTATCTACGGTTAAGGAGCAGATTGTACATAGTGTCCTATCTACAGGTTATAGAGCAGGGATTGTACATAGTGTCCTATCTACAGGTTATAGAGCAGATTGTACATAGTGTCCTATCTACAGGTTATAGAGGAGCAGATTGTACATAGTGTCCTATCTACAGGTTATAGAGCAGATTGTACATAGTGTCCTATCTACAGGTTATAGGGCAGATTGTACATAGTGTCCTATCTACAGGTTATAGAGCAGATTGTACAGCATGTGTCCTATCTACAGGTTATAGAGCAGATTGTACATAGTGTCCTATCTACAGGTTATAGGGCAGATTGTACATAGTGCCCTATCTACAGGTTATAGAGCAGATTGTACACAGTGTCCTATCTACAGGTAAGAGGCAGATTGTACATAGCGTCCTATCTACAGGTTATAGAGCAGGGATTGTACATAGTGTCCTATCTACAGGTTATACAGCAGATTGTACATAGTGTCCTATCTACAGGTTATAGAGCAGATTGTACATAGTGTCCTATCTACAGGTTATAGAGCAGATTGTACATAGTGTCCTATCTACAGGTTATAGAGCAGATTGTACATAGTGTCCTATCTACAGGTTATAGAGCAGGAGGAGCAGATTGTACATAGTGTCCTATCTACAGGTTATAGAGCGGATTGTACATAGTGTCCTATCTACAGGTTATAGAGCGGATTGTACATAGTGTCCTATCTACAGGTTATAGAGGAGCAGATTGTACATAGTGTCCTATCTACAGGTTATAGAGCAGATTGTACATAGTGTCCTATCTACAGGTTATAGAGCAGATTGTACATAGTGTCCTATCTACAGGTTATAGAGCAGATTGTACAGTACATAGTGTCCTATCTACAGGTTATAGAGCAGATTGTACATAGTGTCCTATCTACAGGTTATAGAGCAGATTGTACATAGTGCCCTATCTACGGGTTATAGAGCAGGAGGGGCAGATTGTACATAGCGTCCTATCTACAGGTTATAGAGCACATTGTACATAGTGTCCTATCTACAGGTTATAGAGCAGATTGTACATAGTGTCCTATCTACAGGTTATAGAGCAGATTGTACATAGTGTCCTATCTACAGGTTATAGAGCAGATTGTACATAGTGTCCTATCTACAGGTTATAGAGCAGATTGTACATAGTGTCCTATCTACAGGTTATAGAGCAGATTGTACATAGTGTCCTATCTACAGGTTATAGAGCAGGAGGGGCGATTGTACATAGCGTCCTATCTACAGGTTATAGAGCACATTGTACATAGTGTCCTATCTACAGGTTATAGAGCAGATTGTACATAGTGTCCTATCTACAGGTTATAGAGCAGATTGTACATAGTGTCCTATCTACAGGTTATAGAGCAGATTGTACACAGTGTCCTATCTACAGGTTATAGAGCAGATTGTACATAGTGTCCTATCTACAGGTTATAGAGCAGGAGGAGCAGATTGTACATAGTGTCCTATCTACAGGTTATAGAGCGGATTGTACATAGTGTCCTATCTACAGGTTATAGAGCGGATTGTACACAGTGTCCTATCTACAGGTTATAGAGCAGATTGTACATAGTGTCCTATCTACAGGTTATAGAGCAGATTGTACATAGTGTCCTATCTACAGGTTATAGAGCAGATTGTACACAGCGTCCTATCTACAGGTTATAGAGCTGATTGTACATAGTGTCCTATCTACAGGTTATAGAGCAGATTGTACATAGTGTCCTATCTACAGGTTATAGAGCAGGTTGTACATAGTGTCCTATCTGCAGGTTATAGAGCAGGAGGGGCAGATTGTACATAGTGTCCTATCTACAGGTTATAGAGCAGATTGTACATAGTGTCCTATCTACAGGTTATAGAGCGGATTGTACATAGTGTCCTATTTACAGGTTATAGAGCAGGAGGGGCAGATTGTACATAGTGTCCCATCTACAGGTTATAGAGCAGATTGTACATAGTGTCCTATCTACAGGTTATAGAGAAGGAGGAGCATATTGTACATAGTGTCCTATCTACAGGTTATAGAGCAGATTGTACATAGTGTCCTATCTACAGGTTATAGAGAGGATTGTACATAGTGTCCTATCTACAGGTTATAGAGCAGATTGTACATAGCGTCCTATCTACAGGTTATAGATCAGATTGTACATAGCGTCCTATCTAAAGGTTATAGAGCATATTGTACATAGTGTCCTATCTACAGGTTATAGAGCAGATTGTACATAGTGTCCTATCTACAGGTTATAGAGCGGATTGTACATAGTGTCCTATCTACAGGTTATAGAGCGGATTGTACATAGTGTCCTATCTACAGGTTATAGAGAAGGAGGAGCATATTGTACATAGTGTCCTATCTACAGGTTATAGAGCAGATTGTACATAGTGTCCTATCTACAGGTTATAGAGAGGATTGTACATAGTGTCCTATCTACAGGTTATAGAGCAGATTGTACATAGTGTCCTATCTACAGGTTATAGAGCAGATTGTACACAGTGTCCCATCTACAGGTTATAGAGCAGATTGTACATAGTGTCCTATCTACAGGTTATAGAGCGGATTGTACATAGTGTCCTATCTACAGGTTATAGAGCAGATTGTACATAGTGTCCTATCTACAGGTTATAGAGTAGATTGTACATAGTGTCCTATCTATAGGTTATAGAGCGGATTGTACATAGTGTCCTATCTACAGGTTATAGAGAAGGAGGAGCATATTGTACATAGTGTCCTATCTACAGGTTATAGAGTAGATTGTACATAGTGTCCTATCTACAGGTTATAGAGCAGATTGTACATAGTGTCCTATCTACAGGTTATAGAGCAGATTGCACATAGTGTCCTATCTACAGGTTATAGAGCAGATTGTACATAGCGTCCTATCTACAGGTTATAGAGCAGATTGTACATAGTGTCATGTCTACAGGTTATAGAGAAGGAGGAGCATATTGTACATAGTGTCCTATCTACAGGTTATAGAGCGGATTGTACATAGTGTCCTATCTACAGGTTATAGAGCAGATTGTACATAGTGTCCCATCTACAGGTTATAGAGCAGATTGTACATAGTGTCCTATCTACAGGTTATAGAGCGGATTGTACATAGTGTCCTATCTACAGGTTATAGAGCAGATTGTACATAGTGTCCTATCTACAGGTTATAGAGTAGATTGTACATAGTGTCCTATCTATAGGTTATAGAGCGGATTGTACATAGTGTCCTATCTACAGGTTATAGAGCAGATTGTACATAGTGTCCTATCTACAGGTTATAGAGCGGATTGTACATAGTGTCCTATCTACAGGTTATAGAGCAGATTGTACAT
Source organism: Leptodactylus fallax (assembly GCA_947044405.1). NCBI lineage: Eukaryota > Metazoa > Chordata > Amphibia > Anura > Leptodactylidae > Leptodactylus > Leptodactylus fallax. Next base: position 115,319 of record CAMRHE010001039.1, on the reverse strand, counting down.
AGTGTCCCATCTACAGGTTATAGAGCAGATTGTACATAGTGTCCCATCTACAGGTTATAGAGCAGATTGTACATAGTGTCCCATCTACAGGTTATAGAGCAGATTGTACATAGTGTCCTCCTATCTACAGGTTATAGAGCAGATTGTACATAGTGTCCTATCTACATGTTATAGAGCAGATTGTACATAGTGTCCTATCTACAGGTTATAGAGCAGATTATACATAGCGTTCTATCTCCAGGTTATAGAGCAGATTGTACATAGTGTCCTATCTACAGGTTATAGAGCAGATTGTACGTAGTGTCCTATCTACAGGTTATAGAGCAGATTGTACATAGCGTCCTATCTATAGGTTATAGAGCAGATTGTACATAGTGTCCTATCTACAGGTTATAGAGCGGATTGTACATAGTGTCCTATCTACAGGTTATAGAGCAGATTGTACATAGTGTCCTATCTACAGGTTATAGAACAGATTGTGCATAGCGTCCTATCTACAGGTTATAGAGAGGATTGTACACAGTGTCCTATCTACAGGTTATAGAGCAGACTGTACATAGTGTCCTATCTACAGGTTATAGAGCGGATTGTACATAGTGTCCTATCTACAGGTTATAGAGCAGATTGTACATAGTGTCCTATCTACAGGTTATAGAGCAGATTGTACATAGTGTCCTCCTATCTACAGGTTATAGAGCAGATTGTACATAGTGTCCTCCTATCTACAGGTTATAGAGCATATTGTACATAGTGTCCTATCTACAGGTTATAGAGCAGATTGTACATAGTGTCCTATCTACAGGTTATAGAGCAGATTGTACATAGTGTCCTATCTACAGGTTATAGAGCAGATTGTACATAGTATCCTATCTACAGGTTATAGAGCAGATTGTACATAGTGTCCTATCTACAGGTTATAGAGCAGATTGTACATAGTGTCCTATCTACAGGTTATAGAGCAGATTGTACATAGTGTCCTATCTACAGGTTATAGAGCGGATTGTACATAGTGTCCTATCTACAGGTTATAGAGCAGATTGTACATAGTGTCCTATCTACAGGTTATAGAGCGGATTGTACATAGTGTCCTATCTCCAGGTTATAGAGCAGATTGTACATAGTGTCCTATCTACAGGTTATAGAGCAGATTGTACATAGTGTCCTATCTACAGGTTATAGAGCAGATTGTACATAGCGTTCTATCTACAGGTTATAGAGCAGATTGTACATAGTGTCCTATCTCCAGGTTATAGAGCAGATTGTACATAGTGTCCTATCTACAGGTTATAGAGCAGATTGTACATAGTGTCCTATCTACAGGTTATAGAGCAGGAGGAGCAGATTGTACATAGTGTCCTATCTACAGGTTATAGAGCAGGAGGAGCAGATTGTACATAGTGTCCTATCTACAGGTTATAGAGCAGATTGTACATAGTGTCCTATCTACAGGTTATAGAGCGGATTGTACATAGTGTCCTATCTACAGGTTATAGAGCAGATTGTACATAGTGTCCTATCTACAGGTTATAGAGCAGATTGTACATAGTGTCCTATCTACAGGTTATAGAGCAGATTGTACATAGTGTCCTATCTACAGGTTATAGAGCGGATTGTACATAGTGTCCTATCTCCAGGTTATAGAGCGGATTGTACATAGTGTCCTATCTACAGGTTATAGAGCAGATTGTACATAGTGTCCTATCTACAGGTTATAGAGCAGATTGTACATAGTGTCCTATCTACAGGTTAAGGGCATTTTACACAGCGCTCTCTCTCAGGTTATAGAGCAGATTGTACATAGTGTCCCATCTACAGGTTATAGAGCAGATTGTACACAGTGTCCTATCTACAGGTTATAGAGCAGATTGTACATAGTGTCCCATCTACAGGTTATAGAGCAGATTGTACATAGTGTTCTATCTGCAGGTTATAGAGCAGATTGTACATAGTGTCCTATCTACAGGTTATAGAGCAGATTGTACATAGTGTCCTATCTACAGGTTATAGAGCAGATTGTACATAGTGTCCTATCTACAGGTTATAGAGCAGATTGTACATAGTGTCCTATCTACAGGTTATAGAGCAGATTGTACATAGTGTCCTATCTACAGGTTATAGAGCAGATTGTACATAGTGTCCTATCTACAGGTTATAGAGCAGATTGTACATAGTGTCCCATCTACAGGTTATAGAGCAGATTGTACATAGTGTCCTATCTACAGGTTATAGAGCAGATTGTACATAGTGTCCTATCTACAGGTTATAGAGCAGATTGTACATAGTGTCCCATCTACAGGTTATAGAGCAGATTGTACATAGTGTCCCATCTACAGGTTATAGAGCAGATTGTACATAGTGTCCTATCTACAGGTTATAGAGCAGATTGTACATAGTGTCCCATCTACAGGTTATAGAGCAGATTGTACATAGTGTCCTATCTACAGGTTATAGAGCAGATTGTACATAGTGTCCTATCTACAGGTTATAGAGCAGATTGTACATAGTGTCCTATCTACAGGTTATAGAGCAGATTGTACATAGTGTCCTATCTACAGGTTATAGAGCAGATTGTACATAGTGTCCTATCTACAGGTTATAGAGCAGATTGTACAGAGTGTCCTATCTACAGGTTATAGAGCAGGAGGAGCAGATTGTACATTGAGCAGATAATTAGAATGTGGGAAAAGTTTCCAGATAAATCAGAATTTCTTAATTTAAACCTCTGGGTGTAGGAGTCCAGTGGGCGCTACTAGGTGGCAGGACCGTCCACTTGACTCCTAAACCCAGAATCACATTGAATAAAGTTTATTTTCTACTGATATTTTCCAGTAATCCTATATATCCATCTGCTCAGCTCCCCCTGCTCTATAACACTGTGGCTGCAGATCAGACATTTCCAACATGACAAGTCTCCTTTAAGACTCTTTTACCAAGCATTGGTTGACACTTGTATGTAATCCCATCTTCTATCCCTTTGTCATGACTGGTCATTGTGGTTCCTCTACAATGATGGACTTCAATGACACAATCAATCCCCTCATTGGTCATTAGCATTGAAGATAATTCATTATAATCTCAGATTTTAGCTATTTCATGACATATTTGTGTGATTTAAGGGGATTCTGGGATGGAAATATGTTATTATTATTATTATAATTTCCCTCTGGTTTTGTAATCTGAAGAGATTAAATCCACAAATAGCCTAAACCAGCAGAGAGATTCAGTGAGATGGGATTGAATCTGGTGAAAATTTCTCTGTGTAGCCTTCGTTCACATTGTGCTGTTGTGTCCCATGACAACTCTTACAACAGCAGGGGCTCATCTCAGGGCGCAGCCGCCATACCTGAGCTCAGATGTCAGATGGGGTCCAGACGCCCCTTTGTTACATGGGAAGTCACCAGTGTTATTAGATGGGGGCTCTGCTACAGACTATGCTCTAGGACCGAGCAGGTTCAAGTCAGGTCACTGTAGCCGGGGGTAAAGGGATGTATGTGACCGGGTGCACGGTGTTGGGAAGGTGGCAGAAAACCACCCTGCTTTGGCCAGGATATTTACAAAATGGTGAAAAAGTTTTAGGTAGGTGTGGAAAAATGTGGCACAGTGAAAATACGTTCAGACCTTGAAGGGTTAATACGAAATCAATATTCAGTGTGACCTTTGCCCTTTACCTTCTTCTCGGTACTTGCAGACAGTTTTTGGCAGCACTGGGCAGGGAGGTTGTTCCCGCCGCCATCTTGGAGAACTAAGCCCAGATCTTCTGTGGATGTTGCTTGCTCCAATCCGTCTGTCTCTTCTTGTCATCCCAGACAGACTGGGCTATATCTATGGGGGCCGGATCATCACTTCCAGGACTCCTCCTGGTCACACCCAATATTGAGGGCATTTACAGTTCTCTTTTCTTCATTCACTCCATTAAATAAACTATTAACCCTTCTATTGCTGAAAGCATTCTTACTGCAAAGCATTTTTTACATGTGCCTAAAACTTTTACACAGTACTGTAGATACAGGGCCAGCACAGAAATCCATCATGGCCAGTGGGATACATCATGGTGGGGTGATCCATCCTGGCTGGTGTGATCCATCATGGCCGGTGTGACCCATCATGGCCGGTGTGACCCATCATGGCCGGAGTGACCCATCATGGCTGGTGTGATCCATCATGGCCGGAGTGACCCATCATGGCTGGTGTGATCCATCATGGCCGGTGTGACCCATCATGGCTGGTGTGACCCATCATGGCCGGTGTGACCCATCATGGCCGGTGTGACCTTGTCCTCTGGGATATATCATATGGCAATGGGATGCTGTGTTTATGGGGGATATTAACTTACTGGCACATCAACTAGTTAAGGAAAGTAAATCCTTGTATAAAGAGAAGATTGAACAGTCGGGAGACTCCCGGGTTGGAGAACTTCTATATATACATATAGGGGTGTACATAGAAGCAAGGAGGGGGACAAATATTCTTACCATCATACCCTATTATCTTGGAAGAGGAGGGTACAGTTTTTATTTTCATCACGCCCTTGTGTGCGCAACAGATAAACTTTATTTAAGGGGTCCTCTCATCACAGACATGGACGTCAGTTGGCGCCCGCAGCTATCTCTATGGGCATTCAGCTGTCCTCAGAAGTGAATGAAGAGAGCTGCACATGCATGGCCATTCACTATCAACCACGGTACCAGCTGGAATGAGGGGTTGGGGGTCCTCCATCTTGGAGATTGGATACTCTATTAATATCTGTGATGAGAATAGCCCTTTAACTGAAGCTGATAGTTCTTAAAGTCAAGGTCGTGTCACAAATCACCTCTGGACCTTATGGGAAGACCTTCATATACTTTGGGTCTTACCGATTTACGGAACGCAGGAAACTGCTGGACTTGCAAAGAGGCATTCAGAAAAGCATGCATCGGAGACAGCGCCCGCATCACCGGGGCAAGAGAGAGCAAGACACGTCAGTGCAAGTCAATCACCATCACATAGACAGAACTTCATGGACATGCAGAGTGACAATGTGACAACCAACATGGAGGGCCAAATAACAGAACAAAACCTGGCCCAGTGCAGGAGAACAGAGCAGGCAAGGCAAGCATATTAGACATCCCCAGCATGGGGGCTGTGACAGCATTCGAGGAGCACATGGGCTTCAATTTTGACACAATTTGGTAAAATTTGGTGTAAACGTTTACTTCTGTCCACCACCACATTCATAGCATGTTATTAGCAAGCATCTCCATATCCTAAGATGGCGGCAGGAAGCAAGACAAGCAGTTATGAGAACATCTCAAAATGGCGGACAATGAGTCGTTGTGGAGACGGCTTATTTCTGTGTAATGACCAGACTATTGTGCACTGAAGTCAGCTGTGGGGCAGAACAAACCCAGGGTGGCATATTAGAAGACTGGCATGTCCTACGGGGTGGAGATGCACTGAAGGGAATTCTGGGAATTGATCAGCAGGGGTCTGACACCCGACCCCTGCAGATCAGCTGCCGCTTCACAGGCTATGTGACATCTCGGTCATGGACAGTCGCCATATAAATGTACCGAGCTTGGTCTTCTATGAGGAGGCCGCAGCATTCACGTGAACACAGCGGTCTCTTCAAACAGCTGACTTTTACACCAACAGACATTTTATTATATTATTTAAAGTGAGACCTTTCACCAACTCCGTCTCTTTCCATTGTTTGATAGCCCCCCCCCCCCCCTCCTCCAATTCTGGTACAGTTGGATTTTTTCTTCTCGCCCCCACTGACAATCCTGTTAGTTTCAGCACCCAATATGCTAATCAGACTCTCTATTGTCAGGTGGGCGGTCTCAGACCCAGGACCGCCCACATGACACTACATAGCCTAATAAGGATATTGGGTGCTCCAGAAAGAGTTGGAGTTGGTAGAGGTGGCCCTAAAGTGCAGTGAAGGTCCCATCTCATCTGTCCTGGTCTCGCTGGTCTTTGTGATTTCTTTCCACAGCGGACTCTTCACAGTTGGCGCCAATTTACCCCATTGTGCAGATTTTGCCCTGTGAATTGCTGTCACAGCGTTGTGGGTGCCAACAATGGTAATTTGCTTAAGTAAGGCGACATCTACAGAAATGTGGTAGGTTAAAGGTCAAAAGTTACCAACAAACAGTCAAGGCAGCCATCTTGTAAGCGCTAAATACTCCAGAGAATACGGCTGGATATAACCAAGGAGCGGATTCAGAAGAGATGTCAAAGCTGAACTAGTGGGCAGAGAAGTACCTGCGTAAATGACCCATTGGTCCACAGGGAGCCCTCTAGAAACTGCCCCAAGCTCTGTATTCTTAATAACAGGAATGTTCAAAAATGTGTCATCAGTCTGTAATGGCGCCACAGAATGTCTACGAGGAAAGGAGACGCCACAGAACATACATTAACAGGACACTATGGGGACCTGCATAGAACAAATCATGGATCCCGGGGCTGGAGATGGCACCAAACACTCCTGGGAAGATCACAGAGCCCGTCAGACATGAGGTGCCCATGGTAATCTGGGCCCTGGCACTATGGGGAGCTGTAGAAGACAAATCATGGATCCCAGGGCTGGAGATGGCACCAAACACTCCTGGGAAGATCACAGAGCCAGTCGGACATGAGGTGCCCATGGTAATCTGGGCCCTGGCACTATGGGGAGCTGTAGAAGACAAATCATGGATCTCGGGGCTGGAGATGGCTCCAAACACTCCTGGGAAGATCACAGAGCCCGTCAGACATGAGGTGCCCATGGTAATCTGGGCCCTGGCACTATGGGGACCTGTATAGAACAAATCATGGATCCCGGGGCTGGAGATGGCTCCAAACACTCCTGGGAAGATTACAGAGCCCGTCAGACATGAGGTGCCCATGGTAATCTGGGCCCTGGCACTATGGGGAGCTGTAGAAGACAAATCATGGATCCCGGGGCTGGAGATGGCTCCAAACACTCCTGGAAAGATCACAGAGCCCGTCAGACATGAGGTGCCCATGGTAATCTGGGCCCTGGCACTATGGGGACCTGTATAGAACAAATCATGGATCCCGGGGCTGGAGATGGCTCCAAACACTCCTGGGAAGATTACAGAGCCCGTCAGACATGAGGTGCCCATGGTAATCTGGGCCCTGGCACTATGGGGACCTGTATAGAACAAATCATGGATCCCGGGGCTGGAGATGGCTCCAAACACTCCTGGGAAGATCACAGAGCCCGTCAGACATGAGGTGCCCATGGTAATCTGGGCCCTGGCACTATGGGGACCTGTATAGAACAAATCATGGATCCCGGGGCTGGAGATGGCTCCAAACACTCCTGGGAAGATTACAGAGCCCGTCAGACATGAGGTGCCCATGGTAATCTGGGCCCTGGCACTATGGGGAGCTGTAGAAGACAAATCATGGATCCCGGGGCTGGAGATGGCTCCAAACACTCCTGGGAAGATCACAGAGCCCGTCAGACATGAGGTGCCCATGGTAATCTGGGCCCTGGCACTATGGGGACCTGTATAGAACAAATCATGGATCCCGGGGCTGGAGATGGCTCCAAACACTCCTGGGAAGATTACAGAGCCCGTCAGACATGAGGTGCCCATGGTAATCTGGGCCCTGGCACTATGGGGACCTGTATAGAACAAATCATGGATCCCGGGGCTGGAGATGGCTCCAAACACTCCTGGGAAGATTACAGAGCCCGTCAGACATGAGGTGCCCATGGTAATCTGGGCCCTGGCACTATGGGGAGCTGTATAGAACAAATCATGGATCCCGGGGCTGGAGATGGCTCCAAACACTCCTGGGAAGATTACAGAGCCCGTCAGACATGAGGTGCCCATGGTAATCTGGGCCCTGGCACTATGGGGAGCTGTAGAAGACAAATCATGGATCCCGGGGCTGGAGATGGCTCCAAACACTCCTGGGAAGATCACAGAGCCCGTCAGACATGAGGTGCCCATGGTAATCTGGGCCCTGGCACTATGGGGACCTTTATAGAACAAATCATGGATCCCGGGGCTGGAGATGGCTCCAAACACTCCTGGGAAGATTACAGAGCCCGTCAGACATGAGGTGCCCATGGTAATCTGGGCCCTGGCACTATGGGGACCTGTATAGAACAAATCATGGATCCCGGGGCTGGAGATGGCTCCAAACACTCCTGGGAAGATCACAGAGCCCGTCAGACATGAGGTGCCCATGGTAATCTGGGCCCTGGCACTATGGGGACCTGTATAGAACAAATCATGGATCCCGGGGCTGGAGATGGCTCCAAACACTCCTGGGAAGATTACAGAGCCCGTCAGACATGAGGTGCCCATGGTAATCTGGGCCCTGGCACTATGGGGAGCTGTAGAAGACAAATCATGGATCCCGGGGCTGGAGATGGCTCCAAACACTCCTGGGAAGATCGCCGGGCCCAGTAATCTGGATAAGGAGGCTCTATAACTGCGCTATTCCAGAGGGTCCTCCTGTACTTATTGTGGGTTCCTCTAGTTCAGCATTATTGGGGTATTTTTAGGATTACTTCTGCGATTACACTTGACACCCCAATATATAATGACTGTCTGATTGAGTAAAGGTTTGGTGACCTCGGCTCGTCTCCCACTGCCTACAAATGGCTGCCCGTACTGTGGATGGCGATATTATCACTGGAGGGCGAGTTATCTGCAGTTAGGGGGGGATTTAGTATGAGACGACTCCGCAGTTACGAATCCTCTTATTACATATTCCTGAAGTGACTAAATCTATTTATTGATATCAGAATCTATAGGCGAATCCTTATGTGAATGGCTATATGGTAACTCACTGAGATATGTAGGGTCTCCATAGTGGTGGCTGCACTTGTCCTCAAATTTAAAGGGATTTTCCAGAATTATAATAACAATGGCCTAGCCTTAGCATAGGTCATCAATATCAGCCTGGTGGTGGTCCTCCTGACGCTCGGGTCCTCCACTCATCAGCTGTGATGCTGTCAGCTCTACGGACTCTCCACTGCATACCAAGCACAGTGCCGTACATCGCCTAGAGATTGTGCTTGGTATGGCAGCTCAGTCCCATTGCCTAGAATGGGACTGAACTACACACAAACCATGCAATGTCCTATATTAAGGAAAGGTCAAATCCTGGAAAACCGCTTTGAAAAAATGTAACAGAAAGACCTGAAAGTATCCTGACTTTTCTGCATAAAGTAATGAGATAAAATGAAATCTCGTTCGCTGGGACTGTAAAGTCGTGTACATGTTGCCTAAGAGCCTATTCACACGACAGGGCTGTGTACTCAGCCGAGTGTGCACCTGAGGGTAATCCGTTGGTTACTTGAGTCTTTGTGTAATCCATGAAAATGTCTCCAGAAATAAGAAGTTCATGTCACGGATCGGTCACACGGATCATTGAACAAAGTCGATGCGTCAGTAGATCCGTTGTTCTCTATGGGGCCAGAACACGGCTCTGAAGACCTGTGGTGTGGATAAGCTTGCCCGTCTTTGCCCCTTCATTAGTTGGCGCCACTTATAGCCAGAATAACTTGTTTTCTAAATTCTGTCTCTGTTCTGTCCCTTTCCCATTCACCCCATGAAGTGATGAGAGATCCATCTGACTAATGGCAGGGCGGCCATCATATAGTCTATGGTTCAGGCCATGATGATTCCTATCACTCCCTGCACAGCAGCTGAAAGGCGCCATTACCTCCCGAGACAGATGCATTGTGCGCTCCCTTCAAGGCTCTCCACTAGCTGGAGCATGGTGGACCATCTATATATTAGTGAGCGGGCAGCACGGCCCCCACCATCTATATATTAGTGAGCGGGCAGCACGGCCCCCACCATCTATATATTAGTGAGTGGGCAGCACGGCCCCCACCATCTATATATTAGTGAGCGGGCAGCACGGCCCCCACCATCTATATATTAGTGAGTGGGCAGCACGGCCCCCACCATCTATATATTAGTGATTGGGCAGCACGGCCCCCACCATCTAAATATTAGTGATTGGGCAGCACGGCCCCCACCATCTATATATTAGTGAGCGGGCAGCACGGCCCCCACCATCTATATATTAGTGAGCGGGCAGCACGGCCCCCACCATCTATATATTAGTGAGCGGGCAGCACGGCCCCCACCATCTATATATTAGTGAGTGGGCAGCACGACCCCCACCATCTATATATTAGTGATTGGGCAGCACGGCCCCCACCACCTACATATTAGTGAGCGGGCAGAACGGCCCTCACCATCTATATATTAGTGAGCGGGCAGCACGGCCCCCACCATCTATATATTAGTGAGTGGGCAGCACGGCCCCCACCATCTATATATTAGTGAGCGGGCAGCACGGCCCCCACCATCTATATATTAGTGAGTGGGCAGCACGACCCCCACCATCTATATATTAGTGATTGGGCAGCACGGCCCCCACCACCTACATATTAGTGAGCGGGCAGAACGGCCCTCACCATCTATATATTAGTGAGCGGGCAGCACGGCCCCCACCATCTATATATTAGTGAGCGGGCAGCACGGCCCCCACCATGTATATATTAGTGAGCGGGCAGCACGGCCCCCACCACCTATATATTAGTGAGCGGGCAGCACGGCCCCCACCATCTATATATTAGTGATTGGGCAGCACGGCCCCCACCACCTACATATTAGTGAGCGGGCAGAACGGCCCTCACCATCTATATATTAGTGAGCGGGCAGCACGGCCCCCACCATCTATATATTAGTGAGCGGGCAGCACGGCCCCCACCATCTATATATTAGTGAGCGGGCAGCACGGCCCCCACCACCTATATATTAGTGAGCAGGCAGCACGGCCCCCACCATCTATATATTAGTGAGCGGGCAGCACGGCCCCCACCATCTATATATTAGTGAGTAGGCAGCACGGCCCCCACCATCTATATATTAGTGAGCGGGCAGCACGGCCCCCACCATCTATATATTAGTGAGCGGGCAGCATGGCCCCCACCATCTATATATTAGTGATTGGGCAGCACGGCCCCCACCATCTATATATTAGTGAGTGGGCAGCACGACCCCCACCAGCGACCCCCACCATCTATATATTAGTGAGTAGGCAGCACGACCCCCACCATCTATATATTAGTGAGTAGGCAGCACGACCCCCACCATCTATATATTAGTGAGTAGGCAGCACGACCCCCACCATCTATATATTAGTGATTGGGCAGCACGGCCCCCACCATCTATATATTAGTGAGCGGGCAGCACGGGCCCCACCATCTATATATTAGTGATTGGGCAGCATGGCCCCCACCATCTATATATTAGTGATTGGGCAGCACGGCCCCCACCATCTATATATTAGTGATTGGGCAGCATGGCCCCACCATCTATATATTAGTGAGCGGGCAGCCCGGCCCCCACCATCTATATATTAGTGATTGGGCAGCACGGCCCCCCCAACTAGGAGCGGCGCCCGGCCCCCCCCTATTGTTGCACCCCCGCCCCCACCATCTATATATTAGTGATTGGGCAGCACGACCCCCACCATCTATATATTAGTGATTGGGCAGCATGGCCCCACCATCTATATATTAGTGAGCGGGCAGCACGACCCCCCACCATCTATATATTAGTGATTGGGCAGCACGGCCCCCACCATCTATATATTAGTGATTGGGCAGCACGGCCCCCGCCATCTATATATTAGTGATTGGGCAGCACGGACCCCACCATCTATATATTAGTGAGTAGGCAGCACGGCCTCCACCATCTATATATTAGTGATTGGGCAGCACGGCCCCCACCATCTATATATTAGTGAGCGGGCAGCACGACCCCCACCATCTATATATTAGTGAGTGGGCAGCACGGCCCCCACCATCTATATATTAGTGAGTAGGCAGCACCCCCCATCGCCGGCCCCACCATCTATATATTAGTGAGCGGGCAGCACGACCCCCACCATCTATATATTAGTGATTGGGCAGCACGGCCCCCACCATCTATATATTAGTGATTGGGCAGCACAACCCCCACCATCTATATATTAGTGATTGGGCAGCACGGACCCCACCATCTATATATTAGTGATTGGGCAGCACGGCCCCCACCATCTATATATTAGTGATTGGGCAGCACGACCCCCACCATCTATATATTAGTGATTGGGCAGCACGGACCCCACCATCTATATATTAGTGATTGGGCAGCACGGCCCCCACCATCTATATATTAGTGATTGGGCAGCACGGACCCCACCATCTATATATTAGTGAGTGGGCAGCACGGCCCCCACCATCTATATATTAGTGATTGGGCAGCACGGCCCCCACCATCTATATATTAGTGAGCGGGCAGCACGACCCCCACCATCTATATATTAGTGAGTGGGCAGCACGGCCCCCACCATCTATATATTAGTGAGTAGGCAGCACGGCACCCACCATCTATATATTAGTGAGCGGGCAGCACGGCCCCCACCATCTATATATTAGTGAGTGGGCAGCACAACCCCCACCATCTATATATTAGTGATTGGGCAGCACGGACCCCACCATCTATATATTAGTGAGTGGGCAGCACGGCCCCCCACCATCTATATATTAGTGAGTGGGCAGCACGACCCCCACCATCTATATATTAGTGAGCGGGCAGCACGGCCCCCACCATCTATATATTAGTGAGTTGGGCAGCACGACCCCCACCATCTATATATTAGTGAGTAGGCAGCACCCCCCCCACTAAATTAGTAGCGGGCGCCGCCCCCACCATCTATATATTAGTGAGTGGGCAGCACGGCCCCCACCATCTATATATTAGTGAGTGGGCAGCATGGTCCCCACCATCTATATATTAGTGATTGGGCAGCACGGCCCCCCACCATCTATATATTAGTGATTGGGCAGCACGGACCCCACCATCTATATATTAGTGAGTGGGCAGCACGGCCCCCACCATCTATATATTAGTGAGTAGGCAGCACGACCCCCACCATCTATATATTAGTGAGCGGGCAGCACGGCCCCCACCATCTATATATTAGTGAGTAGGCAGCACGACCCCCACCATCTATATATTAGTGATTGGGCAGCACGGCCCCCACCATCTATATATTAGTGAGCGGGCAGCACGGCCCCCACCATCTATATATTAGTGATTGGGCAGCACGGCCCCCACCATCTATATATTAGTGATTGGGCAGCACGGACCCACCATCTATATATTAGTGATTGGGCAGCACGACCCCCACCATCTATATATTAGTGATTGGGCAGCACGGACCCCACCATCTATATATTAGTGATTGGGCAGCACGGCCCCCACCATCTATATATTAGTGATTGGGCAGCACGGACCCCACCATCTATATATTAGTGAGTGGGCAGCACGACCCCCCACCATCTATATATTAGTGAGCGGGCAGCACGGCCCCCACCATCTATATATTAGTGATTGGGCAGCACGGCCCCCACCATCTATATATTAGTGAGCGGGCAGCACGACCCCCACCATCTATATATTAGTGAGTGGGCAGCACGGCCCCCACCATCTATATATTAGTGAGCGGGCAGCACGGCCCCCACCATCTATATATTAGTGAGTAGGCAGCACGGCACCACCATCTATATATTAGTGAGCGGGCAGCACGGCACCACCATCTATATATTAGTGATTGGGCAGCATGGCCCCCACCATGTATATATTAGTGATTGGGCAGCATGGCCCCCACCATCTATATATTAGTGATTGGGCAGCACGGCCCCCACCATCTATATATTAGTGATTGGGCAGCACAACCCCCACCATCTATATATTAGTGATTGGGCAGCACGGACCCACCATCTATATATTAGTGATTGGGCAGCACAACCCCCACCATCTATATATTAGTGATTGGGCAGCACAACCCCCACCATCTATATATTAGTGAGCGGGCAGCACGGCCCCCACCATGTATATATTAGTGAGCGGGCAGCACGGCCCCCACCACCTATATATTAGTGAGCGGGCAGCACGGCCCCCACCATCTATATATTAGTGATTGGGCAGCACGGCCCCCACCATCTATATATTAGTGATTGGGCAGCACGGACCCACCATCTATATATTAGTGATTGGGCAGCACGGCCCCCACCATCTATATATTAGTGATTGGGCAGCACGACCCCCACCATCTATATATTAGTGAGCAGGCAGCACGGCCCCCACCATCTATATATTAGTGATTGGGCAGCACGGCCCCCACCATCTATATATTAGTGATTGGGCAGCACGGCACCACCATCTATATATTAGTGAGCGGGCAGCACGACCCCCACCATCTATATATTAGTGATTGGGCAGCACAACCCCCACCATCTATATATTAGTGAGCGGGCAGCACGGCCCCCACCATCTATATATTAGTGATTGGGCAGCACGGCCCCCACCAGCTATATATTAGTGAGTAGGCAGCACGACCCCCACCATCTATATATTAGTGAGCGGACAGCACGGCCCCCACCATCTATATATTAGTGAGCGGGCAGCACGGCCCCCACCATCTATATATTAGTGAGCGGGCAGCACGGCCCCCACCATCTATATATTAGTGAGCGGGCAGCACGGCCCCCACCATCTATATATTAGTGATTGGGCAGCACGGCCCCCACCATCTATATATTAGTGATTGGGCAGCACGGCCCCCACCATCTATATATTCGTGAGCGGGCAGCACGGCCCCCACCATCTATATATTAGTGAGCGGGCAGCACGGCCCCCACCATCTATATATTAGTGAGCGGGCAGCACGGCCCCCACCATCTATATATTAGTGAGCGGGCAGCACGGCCCCCACCATCTATATATTAGTGAGCGGGCAGCACGGCCCCCACCATCTATATATTAGTGATTGGGCAGCACGGACCCCACCAGCTATATATTAGTGAGCGGGCAGCACGGCCCCCACCATCTATATATTAGTGATTGGGCAGCACGGCCCCCACCATCTATATATTAGTGAGCGGGCAGCACGGCCCCCACCATCTATATATTAGTGATTGGGCAGCACGGCCCCCACCATCTATATATTAGTGATTGGGCGCCGGCCCACCACGGCCCGCGCACCCCCCCCCACCACCTACATATTAGTGATTGGGCAGCACGGCCCCCACCATCTATATATTAGTGAGTGGGCAGCACGACCCCCACCATCTATATATTAGTGATTGGGCAGCACGGCCCCCACCATCTATATATTAGTGATTGGGCAGCACGGACCCCACCATCTATATATTAGTGATTGGGCAGCCACCCCCATCTATATATTAGTGATTGGGCAGCCGACCCCCACCATCTATATATTAGTGAGTGGGCAGCACGGCCCCCACCATCTATATATTAGTGAGTGGGCAGCACGGCCCCCACCATCTATATATTAGTGAGCGGGCAGCACGGCCCCCACCATCTATATATTAGTGATTGGGCAGCACGGCCCCCACCATCTATATATTAGTGATTGGGCAGCACGGCCCCCACCATCTATATATTAGTGATCGGGCGCCCCGCCCCCACCATCTATATATTAGTGAGTGGGCAGCACGGCCCCCACCATCTATATATTAGTGATTGGGCAGCACGGCCCCCACCATCTATATATTAGTGAGCGGGCAGCACGACCCCCACCATCTATATATTAGTGAGCAGGCAGCACGGCCCCCACCATCTGTATAGTGAGCAGGCGCCCCACCCCCACCATCTATATATTAGTGAGCGGGCAGCACGGCCCCCACCATCTATATATTAGTGAGCGGGCAGCACGGCCCCCACCATCTATATATTAGTGAGCGGGCAGCACGGCCCCCACCATCTATATATTAGTGATTGGGCAGCACGGCCCCCACCATCTATATATTAGTGATTGGGCAGCACGGACCCCACCATCTATATATTAGTGATTGGGCAGCACGGACCCCACCATCTATATATTAGTGAGTGGGCAGCACGGCCCCCACCATCTATATATTAGTGAGTGGGCAGCACGGCCCCCACCATCTATATATTAGTGAGCGGGCAGCACGGCCCCCACCATCTATATATTAGTGACTTGGGGCAGCACGGCCCCCACCATCTATATATTAGTGAGCAGGCAGCACAACCCCCACCATCTATATATTAGTGATTGGGCAGCACGGCCCCCACCATCTATATATTAGTGAGTGGGCAGCACGGCCCCCACCATCTATATATTAGTGAGCGGGCAGCACGGTCCCCACCATCTATATATTAGTGATTGGGCAGCACGGCCCCCACCATCTATATATTAGTGATTGGGCAGCACGGCCCCCACCATCTATATATTAGTGAGTGGGCAGCACGGCCCCCACCATCTATATATTAGTGATTGGGCAGCACAACCCCCACCATCTATATATTAGTGAGCAGGCAGCACGGCCCCCACCATCTATATATTAGTGAGCGGGCAGCACGGCCCCCACCATCTATATATTAGTGAGCAGGCAGCACGGCCCCCACCATCTATATATTAGTGAGCGGGCAGCACGGCCCCCACCATCTATATATTAGTGATTGGGCAGCACGGCCCCCACCATCTATATATTAGTGATTGGGCAGCACGGCCCCCACCATCTATATATTAGTGAGCAGGCAGCACGGCCCCCACCATCTATATATTAGTGAGCGGGCAGCACAACCCCCACCATCTGTATATTAGTGAGCGGGCAGCCCGGCCCCCACCATCTATATATTAGTGATTGGGCAGCACGGCCCCCACCATCTATATATTAGTGATTGGGCAGCATGGCCCCCACCATCTATATATTAGTGATTGGGCAGCACGGCCCCCACCATCTATATATTAGTGATTGGGCAGCACGGCCCCCACCATCTATATATTAGTGATTGGGCAGCCCGGCCCCCACCATCTATATATTAGTGAGCGGGCAGCACGGCCCTCACCATCTATATATTAGTGATTGGGCAGCACGACCCCCACCATCTATATATTAGTGATTGGGCAGCACGGCCCCCA
The DNA here is from genome assembly GCA_947044405.1 of Leptodactylus fallax. Classification (NCBI taxonomy): domain Eukaryota; kingdom Metazoa; phylum Chordata; class Amphibia; order Anura; family Leptodactylidae; genus Leptodactylus; species Leptodactylus fallax. The sequence goes on along the minus strand of CAMRHE010001039.1, from coordinate 98,336 downwards.
CCATCTATATATTAGTGATTAGGGCAGCACGGCCCTCACCATCTATATATTAGTGATTGGGCAGCACGGCCCCCACCATCTATATATTAGTGATTGGGCAGCACGGCCCCCCACCATCTATATATTAGTGATTGGGCAGCACGGCCCCCACCATCTATATATTAGTGAGTGGGCAGCACGGCCCCCACCATCTATATATTAGTGATTGGGCAGCACGGCCCCCACCATCTATATATTAGTGATTGGGCAGCACGGACCCCACCATCTATATATTAGTGAGCAGGCAGCACGGCCCCCACCATCTATATATTAGTGATTGGGCAGCACGACCCCCCACCATCTATATATTAGTGATTGGGCAGCATGGCCCCCACCATCTATATATTAGTGATTGGGCAGCACGGCCCCCACCATCTATATATTAGTGATTGGGCAGCACCCCCCCATCTATAGGCCCCCCCCCACCATCTATATATTAGTGATTGGGCAGCACGGCCCCCACCATCTATATATTAGTGATTGGGCAGCACGGCCCCCACCATCTATATATTAGTGATTGGGCAGCACGGCCCCCACCATCTATATATTAGTGATTGGGCAGCACGGCCCCCACCATCTATATATTAGTGATTGGGCAGCACGGCCCCCACCATCTATATATTAGTGATTGGGCAGCACGGCCCCCACCATCTACATAGCAATGATTAGCAATGACTCACTAGTTAGATCGCAGCATCAGCGTCAGAGGATGGACGGCCATTGCCACATTCGCTAAGCGTTACTAATTGCGTATTGCTGGGCCATGGACGTCAGTCCAAGTCAATGACATAGGCTTAGCGAGAAGCATCAGTAAAGCGCACTCACTCATGCATATGGCAGGCATATCATGGAGAACTTACTCTCTGTGCAGGAACAATGACAGAGGAAAATAAGAAGAAAGATTGTTAAATAAAGGTAAGAAAAACAAAGATGCAATTGGTAGTTTAAGTGTCATTGAGGAGAAGAATCTCTCACATTGAGGAGAGCACCAGTGAAGGTGTGTAGAGATTGAATTGCCTTTTGCCCTCTACTTAGCATCTACATATCACAAGGCATCTCCTTTCCCATAATGCCTTGTGATAAGTGTCATTGAGGCACAGAAAAGACAGACATAGAAGGAAAGCGCGGAAGAGCTAAGCCAGATAAAGGAATGGGATATAGCAAAGAGCACAGAGTGAAAGAATGCATGCAAGCAACGCAAGAGAGCGTAACAAGACTGGACAAGGCAAGCAACACAAGGGAGCATAAGACTGGATGAGGCAAGCAACGCAAGAGAGCGTAACAAGACTGGACGAGGCAAGCAACACAAGAGAGCGTAACAAGACTGGATGAGGCAAGCAACGCAAGAGAGTGTAACAAGACTGGACAAGGCAAGCAACACAAGGGAGCATAAGACTGGATGAGGCAAGCAACGCAAGAGAGCATAAGAAGACTGGACAAGGCAAGCAACACAAGGGAGCATAAGACTGGATGAGGCAAGCAACGCAAGAGAGCGTAAGAAGACTGGATGAGGCAAGCAACGCAAGAGAGCGTAAGAAGACTGGATGAGGCAAGCAACACAAGGGAGCGTAACAAGACTGGACAAGGCAAGCAACACAAGGGAGCATAAGACTGGATGAGGCAAGCAACGCAAGAGAGCGTAAGAAGACTGGATGAGGCAAGCAATGCAAGAGAGCGTAAGAAGACTGGATGAGGCAAGCAACACAAGAGAGCATAAGAAGACTGTACGAGGCAAGCAACACAAGGGAGCATAAGAAGCCTGGACAGGGCAAGCAACACAAGAGAGCGTAACAAGACTGGATGAGGCAAGCAACACAAGGGAGCATAAGAAGCCTGGACAGGGCAAGCAACACAAGAGAGCGTAACAAGACTGGATGAGGCAAGCAACGCAAGAGAGCATAAGAAGACTGGACAGGGCAAGCAACGCAAGAGAGTATAAGAAGACTGGATGAGGCAAGCAACGCAAGAGAGCATAAGAAGCCTGGACGAGGCAAGCAATGCAAGAGAGCACAGGAGATAAGGGATGCTGCAAGCAATGCTAGAGCACAGGAGATAAGGGATGCTGCAAGCAATGCTATAGTACAAGACATAAGGGATGCTGCAAGCAATGCTATAGTACAAGATATAAGGGATGCTGCAAGCAATGCTATAGTACAAGACATAAGGGATGCTGCAAGCAATGCTATAGTACAAGATATAAGGGATGCTGCAAGCAATGCTGGAGCACAGGAGATAAGGGATGCTGCAAGCAATGCTATAGTACAAGACATAAGGGATGCTGCAAGCAATGCTATAGTACAAGACATAAGGGATGCTGCAAGCAATGCTATAGTACAAGACATAAGGGATGCTGCAAGCAATGCTGGAGCACAGGAGATAAGGGATGCTGCAAGCAATGCTATAGTACAAGACATAAGGGATGCTGCAAGCAATGCTGGAGCACAGGAGATAAGGGATGCTGCAAGCAATGCTGGAGCACAGGAGATAAGGGATGCTGCAAGCAATGCTATAGTACATGACATAAGGGATGCTGCAAGCAATGCTGGAGCACAGGAGATAAGGGATGCTGCAAGCAATGCTGGAGCACAGGAGATAAGGGATGCTGCAAGCAATGCTGGAGCACAGGAGATAAGGGATGCTGCAAGCAATGCTGGAGCACAGGAGATAAGGGATGCTGCAAGCAATGCTGGAGCACAGGAGATAAGGGATGCTGCAAGCAATGCAACAGCAAATGGCTGGCAACTGCACCCGCCTGAGGTTCTTCCCACATATCTAGGTGTAAGGGACGTGCCCTTGTACCTTCCTGAAGGATAGGCAGTTCTTACGCCATGTAGAGTTACCTGGAAGACAATTAACCCCTGTGCTTCTTGCCAGCCCTTCCCAGATAGTAAAATGGGATGCAAGGAGCGAGGTAGATTTGCCACAGACATTGCAAATAGCATAAAAAGGAGATATAGCATTAGCAAGCAATATGGCAGAGCTGTACAAGGGTATATATATATATATATATATATATATATATATATATATATATAGCCAGAGAAACATATCAAGCTACTGAGATATACAGGACGCAGAAAGCAAGAGTCAGATAATACAACAGTGATAATAACGGTATATTCTATATACTACTATATACTGAACATAATAATATATACATCAGTGATAACAGTATATACAATAAGAATGGTATATACTATATACATGTGGACAATCTGGGATGTTGAGAGCTTATACCCTCCGCACCTCTCACAGGGTCATGGTATGGAGGGCTCTATTGATGGACTGATATGGTGGTTAAATATGTCAAATTGTTAATAAAGTGGGCACCAAAGTATAAGATCCCCCTGTCAGTATATATATATTTTTTCTTTTGCATAAAATTATTCAATGTCTATTTCACTACCAGTGGGAGTAACTACTAAGGCTCATGGTTCCTGGTAACAAAAGCTCAGGGCCCCCTCGAACATCTTCGCTCACACCCATCAGCCACGTCCCATCCATACATCTTAACAGCCTTTACATTTCCCTTCTCTTCTCTATCTGGCCCAGACCACCATGATGACTTCTCCACAGTATGTCTGTGCACACAAGTTTCCCATCAATCCCATCCCTTGTTGGTGCCCCCACATGGTAATTGTGTCCCCTTTTGAGCCACATCATCCCCAACATCCTTCTTTGACAATATGCTGCTGGTTTTTAGACTTAAAAGGTTAACCTCCTCCTTCCTGACAGTGGCAGGCTGTGTATCATAAATCTTCTCCATCCAGTGCACCAGAGGGCAGGGGGAATATATTTACAATGCACAGACTGCGGCCATCAAAGGGAATCAGGATGGAGATCGGAGATCAAAGAAGTTTAACCAGCCCTAGTGTGTTGAGGATGACCTGTGGCCCCCCTGGCTTATGGGCCCGGTCATACCTGCAGAATGAGAGTGGGCGCCCAGGACAAAGCTGCTCCAGACCAGCGCCCACTCCCTCACCCATAACTTACAACTCTGCTGGCAGAATGTGAAGCAGCCGCTCCTGTGCGGGTGAAGCGGCGCAGCCATCTCCCACTCTCTCCCCTTCATAGGCCACTCTCCATCTCCAATTATTCCAATGCTCTGCCAGCACAGTTGTAAGTTACAGGCGGTGGTCAGAAGCAGAGGTGGTCCTGGGGACCCCCTCTCATTTCACAAATCAATTAACTAAATTTTGTCACCAAGTAACCTTGTTCAGGTCATGTCCCCAGCTCCTCCATCCATGATATGGTGAATGCTTGTAGAAGTGGTATCTGGGGACGAGCTAACAGCGGCGCCACCTGAGCACTTGTGCCCTGGCTAGTGTCACGCTCCATTTCGGAGTGCCAGTCTTGGTAATGTTCCCCTGTACCTCTTATGTTACGAATGTACCACCGTCCTTGTCACATTGGTTCCTGCTCACCTTAAGGGTAAGTTCACAGGTAGGAAAATGAAGAGGAATTTGCGGTGACATCTGCCTTGATTCCTCTTCATTTCCCACCTCCTTGCAGTGGAAAGCCGACGCCGAGCGATATCCAGCAGGACGCCATTCTTCTGGCATCTCCAATCAGGGTGGAATCTGCCCCAAAATTGAAATGGCCCCTCCCAATATATTGGGTCCCAAAGGAGATGACGTTTACATTTTTGCCTCAGGCAGCAGAAAAACTAGATTGGGCCCAGTTTACAGCAATATCAGAATAAACAGCCCCGTGACTTGTAACGTTCAGTCCATCAGGAGAATCCTCTAACCAGCCCTCGTGAGAGAGGATATAAGACATATATGGGACCCGCAGATTGCTGGGCGCAGGATACACCCAGACGACCGATAGTTCCCTTCCATTAGCCCTGTGTATACCACTACACAACTCTCACCTTTTCTTGAGAAGAGCACTAAAATCCAATTCTCCAGCTTCTTCAGCGCCATCTCCACTGGAATAAAACACAAGAAGTGCCTGCTATGAGTATACACTATAATGGCATTATAAGCCTCATCAATCCAGAGACCATGGGTGCAGTAGTCCTTGTAACATCATTTCCTGTCTCTATTATCATAAATATTTGCTTAAAGGAGTTGTCCAAGGCTCCATATTGATGGCCTATTCTTAGGATAGGTCATCAATATGAGATAAAAATGGGTCCAAAACCTGGCACCCCCACTGATCAGCCCATATCTGTGCTGTGTACAGAGCTGGAGGCAGCCGGGTCCATCTACTGTGTAGTGGCTGCACATTTCAAGCTGCAATAGCAGGACACGGCCATTACACAGTGCACCGAACCCTCTGCTTCCAGCTCTGCGCTCCTTTCATTTCAATGGAACTGCTGGAGATAGTCGAAACACAACTCAGAGGCTGCAGATCTTATCTATGTAAATAATGAATGAAGAAGAGGTTACGCAGCAGCTGAGGCATGTATTATAAGAAATAATGTCTATTTACTGGGAGTCTGTCAGGTCCAAACCAATGATAGTGCCATGTGGCGGCCTTAAATACAGACCTCACAATACTGATGACTCAAATTTTATGGATCATTTTATGGATATGTAAATCAGCCAGCAAGTGCACTGAGGGCGGAGCCTAGTTTGGAAGGTGTGCCTACTGACAGCTATGATGAAGGGGCAGTGCTGGGTTGTAGGGAGAGCTGACAAATCAGGCCCCGCCCTCAGGGCACTTGAGGCTGATTTACAGATCAATAATAAGATGATTTTCTCTGCATTTCTTCCTCAGGTTGTGTTTCTGCTCCTATTAAAGGCCCCTACATGACACTATTTGGGTTTGGGAGACATTTTGGATCTGACAGACTCCCTTTAAGGATATTTGGTGACATTAGTTCTTGTGATTTAATGTGGGCGTTTTTGTGACTTCTTACATCATATTCTTAGGGCGCGTTCACATCTGCAGTCTTATAAGAGCAGAAAAGCAAATATACTGATGGCATAAAGAGAGGGCCGATGGACCCCCTGACTATAGTGGGCTCTGAGGAGCTCCTGTTGTGAGGTTCACAATCTGTGGCAGAGGCTCCTAATAGGTGTGAAGTATCGGAGAGGACAAGCAGTGGGGCTGACAAGAGGCACTTACCATCCCGATATACCTACAGGTAGACACTGAGTGACCGAAACCTTAATGGAACCCCAATGGGTGAAGGATCCGTCATACACTAGATCTGTGACAGCTTCATGGAAAAACATACATGGCAATGGGGTTACATGACAATGGGGCTAACAATCAGGATCCTCAACAGCCATCCCTGCCCAGAAAGCTGGGACCTGCGGAAGCTGTAATACCAGACACAGACCATGGAGGAGCGGGGCGCTGCGGCTGCTCATGAGAATCAGACCTGGTCCCTTTCATTTAGTAATACTTTGTACTCCAGCAGGGATAGGAAGTCATAAGACAGCGGCCGCACTACACATAACACAAGGCCTGCTACGCTTCTACAAACTGGACCAGTCCTGCAAACTGGGAAGAAAAGAGCAACCAAATTGCAGACAACACCAATTACACATGGATGACAGGTTCAGAAATATCTGCAAATTGTGCTTGAATGGCAAGAGACATAGATAGCCTGCGGCAATATATGGAAGTTTCTGTGTGTTCCGGAGAAACATAAATCGTGTGCTGACAGGTGTAATACAAGCTTACAGGGCTGTAAATTCTATACATTGAGCTGTGCGCAGCATGCGGGGTAGTAGTGAGGATGATGGGTGGAAAGTGCAGAGGGTGCGCGGGAGGAATACACAAGCTGGTGGTGCTGGAAACAAGTGGACACCTTCACGTCTTCCCTCACAGCACACACAGCTCTGCTTGTTCACTTGCTCAGCAATTATCCCAATGATAAAATGACAAAAATCTTTTTAAAGGGTTAAAAATCTGATCTTATACTGAATTGATCTTTGCTTCAAGCTCCATATCCCAAATTTTTCCCATCATGAGCAAATTCCAGGGTGCCCTGGAGATCGGGATAAACATGATCTAGGATTGTCACAGTAGTCTGAGGTTCATTGGGCCCACCAGATAAAATGATTCTGGCAGTCCAACAACCCCTAGGAAGCCACTGACTGGGACCGGGACTGTCCCCCAAGAACTAATATACATCTAAGGCCCACTCCAAATATTGGGCTACAAATGGGTAACCCTACACTCGAAGCCATATTATTACACCAGTAGGGTGCAAAGTAGGGTGGACTTTGCTCAGTTTAGGCAATGGCATAAATAATACGGGGCTTTCCCAACATAAAAACTTTGCTTGGAAGGATTTCAATGAATAAAAAAACCCAAGAAATAGCTACAGGGTTAAATACACTTGGAAAATCAACACTAGCTGCAATGGAAGGCATGTAGAGAGACGCCACCTGGCCATACACATCAGACATGCTGACAGTTATCTCTGATGGCCTCCTTCTCCATCTCATGCACACATAAGTGTGATATGGCCAAGTGTGCAAGTGCTCTGCCTGGGATTGAAGTTGCTGCCAGACTCTTCTAACCTGAGAAGAAAATGGATCGGGCAATTTGAAATCCAACAGGCAGATCCTTGGCCGATCCTTGACTTCCAAAACACCCGTCATCAGCAGAGACTCGGAGGCCTCAATACACAGTAGATGGTCGGCCGCACCTGTTGAAGTAGGTGGGTTTGGCCAAATAAGATGCTGGATAGATATGACAAGTGACATTGAAATCTTGTCTTTGAGAAGAAATGGCCACTAAACATAAAGTAAGATATGACGGAACTGAAGATTTGTGACAGATCTGGTCCAGATAACTTCCATGGTCTTTGTAGAGGATACGCAGTGAACGGCCTTCACTCATCATACAAGCTGCTGGATCTACTCCGACCATCACTGCTTTCCAGATCAGACATCACTTTTAATATAAGATCAGATTTCCTGCACCCCTATTAGGAAGACGGTCATTGGGATGTTTCGTGAAAATTGCTGGAGCAATGTGTAGCTACCTGATAATGGATATCCTCCTCCTTGCTGGTCCTACTATGCTCCTGGGTGTTTTAGACAAGTTTTAGACACCTGTTCACTCATTCAATATTATAACCAGTACAAGATGACAAGTCCCGAATTACAATATATCACCTTTACAGCTCAATAACCAAGCACCTTATCCCCTAGCCAATGGAGAGCAGATAACTGCTGGATTTGTGGGGTTTCAACTGCTGAAACCTTCACCAATCATAAAAAAGGGAGACCCAAGAACCCCATTTAAGGAGAGCCATGATCAAGAAAACACAGTACACCTCCATTTTTTGAGCCAAAGCCAAGAGTGGCTTCAACAAGAATGGGATACATAAAGAAAGCTCTTATACTCCCCTCTTATACTCCGCTCTTATACTCCCCTCTTATACTCCTCTCTTATACTCCCCTCTTATACTCCTCTCTTATACTCCCCTCTTATACTCCTCTCTTATACTCCCCTCTTATACTCCGCTCTTATACTCCCCTCTTATACTCCCCTCTTATACTCCTCTCTTATACTCCCCTCTTATACTCCTCTTATACTCCCCTCTTATACTCCTCTCTTATACTCCTCTCTTATACTCCTCTTATACTCCTCTCTTATACGCCCCTCTTATACTCCCCTCTTATACTCCTCTTATACTCCTCTCTTATACTCCTCTCTTATACTCCCCTCTTATACTCCGCTCTTATACTCCCCTCTTATACTCCTCTCTTATACTCCTCTCTTATACTCCTCTCTTATACTCCCCTCTTATACTCCGCTCTTATACTCCCCTCTTATACTCCTCTCTTATACTCCCCTCTTATACTCCTCTCTTATACTCCCCTCTTATACTCCGCTCTTATACTCCCCTCTTATACTCCTCTCTTATACTCCCCTCTTATACTCCTCTCTTATACTCCCCTCTTATACTCCGCTCTTATACTCCCCTCTTATACTCCTCTCTTATACTCCCCTCTTATACTCCTCTCTTATACTCCCCTCTTATACTCCTCTTATACGCCCCTCTTATACTCCTCTCTTATACTTCTCTCTTATACTCCTCTTATACTCCTCTCTTATACGCCCCTCTTATACTCCCCTCCTATACTCCTCTTATACTCCTCTCTTATACTCTCCTCTTATACTCCCCTCTTATACTCCCCTCTTATACTCCCCTCTTATACTCCTCTCTTATACTCCTCTTATACTCCCTCTTATACTCCTCTCTTATACTCCTCTTATACTCCTCTCTTATACTCTCCTCTTATACCCCTCTCTTATACTCCCCTCTTATACTCCTCTCTTACACTCCCCTTATACTCCTCTTATACTCCTCTCTTATACTCTCCTCTGATACTCTCCTCTTATACTCCCCTCTTATACTCCCCTATTATACTCCCCTCTTATACTCCCCTTATACTCCCCTTATACTCCTCTCTTATACTCCCTCTCTATTATACTCCCCTCTTATACTCCTCTCTTATACTTCTCTCTTATATTCCTCTCTTATACTCCCCTCTTATACTCCCCTCTTATACTCCCCTCTTATACTTCTCTTATACTCCTCTCTTATACTCCTCTCTTATACTCCCCTCTTATACCCCTCTCTTATACTCCTCTCTTATACTCCTCTCTTATACTCCTCTCTTATACTCCCCTCTTATACTCCCCTTATACTCCCCTCTTATACTCCTCTCTTATACTCCTCTCTTATACTCCCCTCTTATACTCCCCTCTTATACTCCCCTCTTATACTCCCCTCTTATACTCTCCTCTTATACTCCTTTCTTATACTCCTCTCTTATACTCCTCTTAACTCCCCTCTTATACTCTCCTCTTATACTTCTCTCTTATACTCCCCTCTTATACTCCTCTTATACTCCTCTCTTATGCTCCCCTCTTATACTCCCCTCTTATACTCCCCTCTTATACTCCTCTCTTATACTCCCTCTTATACTCCTCTCTTATACTCCTCTTATACTCCTCTCTTATACTCCTCTCTTATACTCCCCTCTTATACTCCTCTTATACTCTCCTCTTATACTCCTCTCTTATACTCCTCTCTTATACTCCTCTCTTATACTCCTCTTATACTCCCCTCTTATACGCCCCTCTTATACTCCCCTCTTATACTCCTCTCTAATACTCCTCTTATACTCCCTCTTATACTCCTCTCTTATACTCCTCTTATACTCCCCTCTTATACTCCCCTCTTATACTCCTCTCTTATACTCTCTAACTCTCTTATACTCTCCTCTTATACTCCTCTCTTATACTCCTCTCTTATACTCCCCTCTTATACTCCTCTCTTATACTCCTCTCTTATACTCCCCTCTTATAATCCTCTCTTATACTCCTCTCTTATACTCCCCTCTTATACTCCCCTCTTATACTCCCCTCTTATACTCACCTCTTATACTCCTCTCTTATACTCCCCTCTTATACTCACCTCTTATACTCCTCTCTTATACTCCCCTCTTATACTCCTCTCTTATACTCTCCTCTTATACTCCTCTCTTATACTCCTCTCTTATACTCCTCTTATACTCCTCTCTTATACTCCTCTTATACTCCTCTCTTATACTCCTCTCTTATAGTCATCTCTTATACTCCCCTGTTATACTCTCCTCTTATACTCCCCTCTTATACTCCCCTCTTATACTCCCCTCTTTACCCCTCTCTTATACTCCTCTTATACTCCCTCTTATACTCCTCTCTTATACTCCTCTTATACTCCCCTCTTATACTCCTCTCTTATACTCCCCTCTTATACTCCCCTCGTATACTCCCCTCGTATACTCCCCTCTTATACTCCTCTCTTATACTCCTCTTATACTCCCTCTTATATTCCCCTCTTATACTCCTCTCTTATACTCCCCTCTTATACTCTCCTCTTATACTCCCCTCTTATACTCCTCTCTAATATTCCTCTTATACTCCCCTCTTATAGTCCCCTCTTATACTCCCCTCTTATACTCCTCTCTTATACTCCCTCTTATACTCCTCTCTTATACTCCTCTTTAATATTCCTCTTATACTCCCTCTTATACTCCTCTTATACTCCCCTCTTATACTCCCCTCTTATACTCCCCTCTTATACTCCTCTCTTATAATTCCTCTTATACTCCTCTCTTATACTCCCTCTTATACTCCCCTCTTATACTCCTCTCTTATACTCCTCTCTTATACTCCTCTTATACTCCCCTCTTATACTCCCCTCTTATACTCCTCTTATACTCCCCTCTCATACTCTTCTTATACTCCTCTCTTATACTCCTCCCTTATACTCCCCTCTTATACTCCTCTTATACTCCCCTCTCATACTCTTCTTATACTCCTCTCTTATACTCCTCTCTTATACTCCCCTCTTATACTCCTCTTATACTCCCCTCTTATACTCTTCTCTTAAACTCCCCTCTTATACTCCTCTCTTATACTCCTCTTATACTCCCCTCTTATACTCCTCTCGCTTATACTCCCCTCTTATACTCCCCTCTTATACTCCCCTCTTATACTCCCCTCTTATACTCTTCTCTTATACTCCTCTCTTATACTCCCTCTTATACTCCTCTCTTATACTCCTCTTATACTCCCCTCTTATACTCCCCTCTTATACTCCTCTCTTATACACCCCTTATACTCCTCTCTTATACTCTCCTCTTATACTCCTCTCTTATACTCCCCTCTTATACTCCCCTCTTATACTCCCTCTTATACTCCTCTCTTATACTCCTCTTATACTCCCCTCTTATACTCCTCTTTTATACTCCCCACTTTTACTCCCAGCGTATACTCCCCTCTTATACTCCTCTCTTATACTCCTCTTATACTCCCCTCTTATACTCCTCTCTTATACTCCCCTCTTATACTCTCCTCTTATACTCCCCTCTTATACTCCTCTTATACTCCCCTCTTATACTCCCCTCTTATAGTCTCCTCTTATACTCCTCTCTTATACTCCCCTCTTATACTCCTCTCTTATACACCCCTCTTATACTCCTCTCTTATACTCCCCTCTTATACTCCTCTTATACTCCCCTCTTACACTCCTCTCTTATACTCCCCTCTTATACTCCTCTTACACTCCCCTCTTATACTCCCCTCTTATACTACCTCTTTATACTCCTCTCTTATACTCCTCTTATATTCCCCTCTTATACTCCCCTCTTATACTCCCTCTTATACTCCTCTTATACTCCTCTCTTATACTCCTCTCTTATACTCCCTCTTATACTCCTCTCTTATCTTCCTCTTATACTCCCCTCTTATACTCCAATCTTATACTCCCCTCTTATACTCCCCTCTTATACTCCCCTCTTATATTCCTCTCTTATACTCCTCTCTTATACTCCCCTCTTATACTCCTCTTACACTCCCTCTTATACTCCCCTCTTATACTCCTCTTATACTCCCCTTTTATACTCCTCTCTTATACTCCTCTCTTATCCTCCTCTTATACTCCCCTCTTATACTCCCATCTTATACTCCCCTCTTATACTCCCCTCTGATACTCCTCTCTTATACTCCCTCTTATACTCCTCTCTTATACTCCCCTCTTATACTCTCCTCTTATACTCCCCTCTTATACGCCTCTCTTATACTCCTCTCTTATACTCCTCTTATACTCCCTCTTATACTCCCCTCTTATACTCCTCTTATACTCCTCTCTTATACTCCTCTTATACTCCCCTCTTATACTCCTCTCTTATACTCCCCTCTTATACTCCTCCCTAATACTCCTCTCTTATACTCCCCTCTTATACTCCTCTTATGCTCCCCTCTTATACTCCCCTCTTATACTCCCCTCTTATACTCTCCTCTTCTGCTCCCCTCTTATACTCTCCTCTTATACTCCCCTCTTATACTCCCCTCTTATACTCCCCTCTTATACTCCTCTCTTATACTCCCCTCTTATACTCCTCTTATACTCCCCTCTGATACTCCTCTCTTATACTCCTCTCTTATACTCCTCTTATACTCCTCTCATATACTCCTCTCTTATACTCCTCTCTTATACTCCTCTTATACTCCCCTCTTATACTCCCCTCTTATACTCCTCTTATACTCCCCTCTTATACTCCTCTCTTATACTCCTCTTATACTCCCTCTTATACTCCTCTCTTATCTTCCTCTTATACTCCCTCTTATACTCCTATCTTATACTCCCTCTTATACTCCCCTCTTATACTCCTCTCTTATACTCCTCTTATACTCCCCTCTTATACTCCCCTCTTATACTCCCTCTTACACTCCTCTCTAATACTCCTCTTATACTCCCTCTTCTACTCCTCTCTTATACTCCTCTTATACTCCCCTCTTATACTCTCTCTTATACTCCCCTCTTATACTCCTCTGTTATACTCTCCTCTTATACTCCTCTCTTATACTCCTCTCTTATACTCCTCTCTTATACTCCTTTTACTCCCCTCTTATACTCCTCTCTTATACTCCTCTTATACTCCCCTCTTATACTCCTCTTACACTCCTCTCTTTTACTCCTCTCTTATACTCCCTTTATACTCCTCTCTTATACTCCCCTCTTATACTCCCCTCTTATACTCCCCTCTTATACTCCTCTCTTATACTCCTCTCTTATATTCCCCTCTTATATTCCTCTCTTATACTCCTCTCTTATACTCCTCTTATACTCCCCTCTTATACTCCTCTCTTATACTCCCTCTTATACTCCTCTCTTATACTCCTCTTATGCTCCCCTCTTATACTCCCCTCTTGTACTCCCCTCTTATACTCCCCTCTTATACTCTCCTCTTCTGTTCCCCTCTTATACTCTCCTCTTATACTCCCCTCTTATACTCCCCTCTTATACTCCCCTCTTATACTCCTCTTATACTCCCCTCTTATACTCCTCTCTTATACTCCTCTCTTATACTCCTCTTATACTCCCCTCTTATACTCCCCTCTTATACTCCCCTCTTACACTCCTCTCTAATACTCCTCTTATACTCCCTCTTCTACTCCTCTCTTCTACTCCTCTTATACTCCTCTCTTATACTCCCCTCTTATACTCCTCTGTTATACTCTCCTCTTATACTCTCCTCTTATACTCCTCTCTTATGCTCCTCTCTTATACTCCTCTTATACTCCCCTCTTATACTCCCCTCTTATACTCCTCTCTTATTCTCCTCTTATACTCTCCTCTTATACTCCTCTTATATTCTCTTATACTCCTCTTATACTCCCCTCTTATACTTCTCTCTTATACTCCTCTTACACTCCTCTCTTATACTCCTCTCTTATACTCCCTCTTATACTCCTCTCTTATATTCCTCTGTTATTCTTCCCTCTTATACTCTCCTCTTATACTCCCTCTTATACTCCCCTCTTATACTCCCCTCTTATGCTCCCCTCTAATACCCCTTTCTTATACTCCTCTTATACTCCCTCTTATACTCCTCTTATACTCCCCTCTTATACTCCTCTCTTATACTCCCCTTTTATACTCCCCTCTTATACTCCCCTCGTATACTCCCCTCTTATACTCCTCTCTTATACTCCCTCTTATACTCCCCTCTTATACTCCTCTCTTATACTCCTCTCTTATACTCCTCTTATACTCCCTCTTATACTCCCCGCTTATACTCCCTCTTATACTCCTCTTATACTCCCCTCTTATACTCCTCTCTTATACTCCTCTCTTATACTCCTCTTATACTCCCTCTTATACTCCTCTCTTATACTCCCCTCTTATACTCCCCTCTTATACTCCTCTCTTATACTCCCCTCTTATACTCCTCTCTTATACTCCCCTCTTATACTCTCCTCTTATACTCCTCTCTTATACTCCTCTTATACTCCTCTCATATACTCCTCTCTTATACTCCTCTCTTATACTCCTCTTATACTCCCCTCTTATACTCCCCTCTTATACTCCTCTTATACTCCCCTCTTATACTCCTCTCTTATACTCCTCTTATACTCCCTCTTATACTCCTCTCTTATCTTCCTCTTATACTCCCCTCTTATACTCCTATCTTATACTCCCTCTTATACTCCCCTCTTATACTC
The DNA here is from genome assembly GCA_947044405.1 of Leptodactylus fallax. Lineage (NCBI taxonomy): Eukaryota > Metazoa > Chordata > Amphibia > Anura > Leptodactylidae > Leptodactylus > Leptodactylus fallax. Next base: position 83,321 of record CAMRHE010001039.1, on the reverse strand, counting down.
CTCTCTTATACTCCTCTTATACTCCCCTCTTATACTCCCCTCTTATACTCCCCTCTTACACTCCTCTCTAATACTCCTCTTATACTCCCACTTCTACTCCTCTCTTATACTCCTCTTATACTCCCCTCTTATACTCCTCTCTTATACTCCCCTCTTATACTCCTCTGTTATACTCTCCTCTTATACTCCTCTCTTATACTCCTCTCTTATACTCCTCTCTTATACTCCTCTTCTACTCCCCTCTTATACTCCTCTCTTATACTCCTCTTATACTCCCCTCTTATACTCCTCTTACACTCCTCTCTTTTACTCCTCTCTTATACTCCTCTCTTATACTCCCTCTTATACTCCCCTCTTATACTCCCCTCTTATACTCCCCTCTTATACTCCTCTCTTATACTCCTCTCTTATATTCCCCTCTTATATTCCTCTCTTATACTCCTCTCTTATACTCCTCTTATACTCCCCTCTTATACTCCTCTCTTATACTCCCCTCTTATACTCCTCTCTTATACTCCTCTTATGCTCCCCTCTTATACTCCCCTCTTGTACTCCCCTCTTATACTCCCCTCTTATACTCTCCTCTTCTGTTCCCCTCTTATACTCTCCTCTTATACTCCCCTCTTATACTCCCCTCTTATACTCCCCTCTTATACTCCTCTTATACTCCCCTCTTATACTCCTCTCTTATACTCCTCTCTTATACTCCTCTTATACTCCCCTCTTATACTCCCCTCTTATACTCCCCTCTTACACTCCTCTCCAATACTCCTCTTATACTCCCTCTTCTACTCCTCTCTTCTACTCCTCTTATACTCCTCTCTTATACTCCCCTCTTATACTCCTCTGTTATACTCTCCTCTTATACTCTCCTCTTATACTCCTCTCTTATGCTCCTCTCTTATACTCCTCTTATACTCCTCTCTTATACTCCCTTTATACTCCTCTCTTATTCTCCTCTTATACTCTCCTCTTATACTCCTCTCTCATACTCCTCTCTTATACTCCTCTTATACTCCCCTCTTATACTTCTCTCTTATACTCCTCTTACACTCCTCTCTTATACTCCTCTCTTATACTCCCTCTTATACTCCTCTCTTATATTCCTCTCTTATTCTTCCCTCTTATACTCTCCTCTTATACTCCCCTCTTATACTCCCCTCTTATACTCCCCTCTTATGCTCCCCTCTAATACCCCTTTCTTATACTCCTCTTATACTCCCTCTTATACTCCTCTTATACTCCCTCTTATACTCCTCTCTTATACTCCCCTTTTATACTCCCCTCTTATACTCCCCTCGTATACTCCCCTCTTATACTCCTCTCTTATACTCCTCTCTTATACTCCTCTTATACTCCCTCTTATACTCCTCTCTTATACTCCCTCTTATACTCCCCTCTTATACTCCTCTCTTATACTCCCCTCTTATACTCCTCTCTTATACTCCCCTCTTATACTCTCCTCTTATACTCCCCTCTTATACTCCTCTCTTATACTCCTCTGTTATACTCTCTCTTATACTCCTCTTATACTCCGTCTTATACTCCTCTCTTATACTCCCCTCTTATACTCCTCTTATACTCCTCTCTTATACTCCTCTTATACTCCTCTTATACTCCCCTCTTATACTCCTCTCTTATACTCCTCTTATACTCCTCTTATACTCCCTCTTATACTCCCCTCTTATACTCTCCTCTTATACTCCTCTTATACTCCCCTCTTATACTCCTCTCTTATACTCCCCTCTTATACTCCTCTCTTATACTCCTCTCTTATACTCCCCTCTTATACTCCTCTTATGCTCCCCTCTTGTACTCCCCTCTTATACTCCCCTCTTATACTCCCCTCTTATACTCTCCTCTTATACTCCTCTTATACTCCTCTCTTATACTCCTCTTATACTCCTCTCTTTACTCCTCTCTTATAGTCCTCTCTTATACTCCCCTCTTATACTCTCCTCTTATACTCCCCTCTTATACTCCCCTCTTATACTCCCCTTTTACCCCTCTCTTATACTCCTCTTATACTCCCTCTTATACTCCTCTCTTATACTCCTCTTATACTCCCCTCTTATACTCCTCTCTTATACTCCCCTCTTATACTCCCCTCGTATACTCCCCTCGTATACTCCCCTCTTATACTCCTCTCTTATACTCCTCTTATACTCCCTCTTATATTCCCCTCTTATACTCCTCTCTTATACTCCCCTCTTATACACTCCTCTTATACTCCCCTCTTATACTCCTCTCTAATATTCCTCTTATACTCCCCTCTTATAGTCCCCTCTTATACTCCCCTCTTATACTCCTCTCTTATACTCCCTCTTATACTCCTCTCTTATACTCCTCTCTTATACTCCTCTTATACTCCCCTCTTATATGCCCCTCTTATACTCCCATCTTATACTCCTCGTTAATATTCCTCTTATACTCCTTCTTATACTCCTCTTATACTCCCCTCTTATACTCCCCTCTTATACTCCTCTCTTATAATTCCTCTTATACTCCCCTCTTATACTCCTCTCTTATACTCCTCTCTTATACTCCTCTTATACTCCCCTCTTATACTCCCCTCTTATACTCCCCTCTTATACTGCTCTTATACTCCCCTCTCATACTCTTCTTATACTCCTCTGTTATACTCCCTCTTATACTCCTCTCTTATACTCCTCTTATACTCCCCTCTTATACTCTTCTCTTATACTCCTCTCTTATACTCCTCTTATACTCCCCTCTTATACTCTTCTCTTATACTCCCTCTTTATACTCCCCTCTTATACTCCTCTTATATTCCCCTCTTATACTCTTTTCTTATACTCCCTCTTATACTCCTCTCTTATACTCCTCTTATACTCCCCTCTTATACTCCTCTCCCTTATACTCCCCTCTTATACTCCCCTCTTATACTCCCCTCTTATACTCTTCTCTTATACTCCTCTCTTATACTCCCCTTTATACTCCTCTCTTATACTCCTCTTATACTCCCCTCTTATACTCCCTCTTATACTCCTCTCTTATACTCCCCTCTTATACTCCTCTCTTATACTCTCCTCTTATACTCCTCTCTTATACTCCCTCTTATACTCCCATCTTATACCCCTCTCTTATACTCCTCTTATACTCCCTCTTATACTCCTCTCTTATACTCCTCTTATACTCCCCTCTTATACTCCTCTTTATACTCCCCACTTATACTCCCAGCGTATACTCCCTCTTATACTCCCCTCTTATACTCCTCTCTTATACTCCTCTTATACTCCCCTCTTATACTCCTCTCTTATACTCCCCTCTTATACTCTCCTCTTATACTCCCCTCTTATACTCCTCTTATACTCCCCTCTTATACTCCCCTCTTATAGTCTCCTCTTATACTCCTCTCTTATACTCCCCTCTTATACTCCTCTCTTATACACCCCTCTTATACTCCTCTCTTATACTCCCCTTTATACTCCTCTTATACTCCCTCTTATACTCCCCTCTTATACTCCCCTCTTATACTCCTCTTATACTCCTCTCTTATACTCCTCTCTTATACTCCTCTTATACTCCCTCTTATACTCCTCTCTTATCTTCTCTTATACTCCCCTTTATACTCCAATCTTATACTCCCCTTTATACTCCCCTCTTATACTCCCTTTATATTCCTCTCTTATACTCCTCTCTTATACTCCCTCTTATACTCCTCTTATACTCCCCTCTTATACTCCCCTCTTATACTCCTCTTATACTCTCCTCTTATACTCCTCTCTTATACTCCTCTTATACTCCCTCTTATACTCCTCTCTTATCCTCCTCTTATACTCCCCTCTTATACTCCCATCTTATACTCCCTCTTATACTCCCCTTTATACTCCTCTCTTATACTCCCCTCTTATACTCCTCTCTTATACTCCCTCTTATACTCTCCTCTTATACTCCCCTCTTATACTCCTCTCTTATACTCCTCTCTTATACTCCTCTTATACTCCTCTCATATACTCCTCTCTTATACTCCTCTCTTATACTCCTCTTATACTCCCCTCTTATACTCCCCTCTTATACTCCTCTTATACTCCTCTCTTATATTCCTCTCTTATACTCCTCTTATACTCCCTTTATACTCCTCTCTTATTTCCTCTTATACTCCCCTCTTATACTCCATTTATACTTCTTATACTCCCCTCTTAACTCCTCTTTATACTCCTCTTATACTCCCCCCTTTATACTCTCTTATACTCCCTCTTACACTCCTCTCTAATACTCCTCTTATACTCCCTCTTCTACTCCTCTCTTATACTCCTCTTATACTCCCCTCTTATACTCCTCTCTTATACTCCCCTCTTATACTCCTCTGTTATACTCTCCTCTTATACTCCTCTCTTATACTCCTCTCTTATAGTCCCCGCTTATACTCCCTCTCTTATACTCACCTTATACTCCTCTCTTATACTCTCCTCTTATACTCCCCTCTTATACTCCTCTCTTATACTCCCCTTATACTCCTCTCCTATACTCCCTCTCTTATACTCCCCTTATACTCCTCTCTTATACTCCCTTATACTCCTCTCTTATACTCCTCTATTATACTCCCTCTCTTATACTCCTCTCCTCTCTTATACTCTCCTCTTATACTCCCTCTTATTCTCCTCTCTTATACTCCTCTTATACTCCTCTTATACTCCTCTCTTATACTCTCCTCTTATACTCCCCTCTTATACTCCTCTCTTATACTCCTCTTATACTCTCCTCTTAAACTCCCTCTTATACTCCTCTTATACTACCCTCTTATACTCCTCTCTAATACCCCTCTCTTATACTCCTCTTATACTCCCCTCTTATACTCCCCTCTATACTCCTCTTTATACTCCTCTTATACTCTCCTGTTATACTCCTCTTATACTCCCCTCTTATACTCCTTTATACTCCTCTCTTATACTCCTCTTATACTCCCCTCTTATACTCCTCTCTTATACTCCTCTTACACTCCTCTTATACTCCCCTCTTATACTCCTCTCTTATACTCCCCTCTTATACTCCCTCTTATACTCCTCTCTTATACTCCCCTCTTATACTCCTCTCTAATACTCCTCTCTTATACTCCCTCTTATACTCCTCTCTTATACTCCTCTTATGCTCCCCTCTTATACTCCCTCTTATACTCTCCTCTTCTGCTCCCCTCTTATACTCTCCTCTTATACTCCCCTCTTATACTCCCCTCTTATACTCCCCTCTTATACTCCCCTCTTATACTCCTCTCTTATACTCCCTTTCTACTCCTCTCTTATACTCCCTCTTATACTCCCCTCTTATACTCCTCTCTTATACTCCCCTTTACACTCCTCTTATACTCCCCTCTTATACTCCTCTCGTATACTCCCCTCTTATACTCCTCTTATACTCCCCTCTTATACTCCTCTCTTATACTCCTCTTTACACTCCTCTTATACTCCTCTCAAATACTCCTCTCTTATACTCCTCTCTTATACTCCTCTCTTATACTCCTCTTATACTCCTCTCTTATACTCCTCTTTATACTCCCCTCTTATACTCCTCTCTTATACTCCCTCTTATACTCCTCTGTTAAACTCTCCTCTTATACTCTCTCTTATACTCCTCTCTTATACTCCTCTCTTATACTCCTCTTATACTCCCCTCCTATACTCCTCTTATACTCCCCTTTATTCTCCCCTCTTATACTCCCCTCTTATACTCCCTCCTATACTCCTCTTATACTCCCCTCTTATACTCCCCTCTTATACTCCCCTTTATACTCCCCTCTTATACTCCCTCTTATACTCCACTCTTATACTCCTCTCTTATACTCCTCTTATACTCCTCTCTTATACTCCTCTTATACTCCCCTCTTATACTCCTCTCTTATACTCCTCTTATACTCCCTCTTATACTCCTCTCTTATACTCCTCTTATACTCCTCTCTTATACTCCTCTTATACTCCTCTCTTATACTCCTCTCTTAACTCCTCTTATACTCCCCTCTTATACTCCTCTCTTATACTCCTCTTATACTCCTCTCTTATACTCTCTCTTATACTCCTCTCTTATACTCCTCTCTTATACTCCCTCTTATACTCCTTTATACTCCCTCTTATACTCCCCTCTTATACTCCCTCTTATACTCTCTCTTATACTCCCTCTTATACTCCCCTCTTATACTCCCCTCCTATACCTCTTATACTCCCCTCTTATACTCCCCTTTATACTCCCCTTTATACTCCTCTTTATACTCCTCTCTTATACTCCCCTTATACTCCTCTCTTATACTCTCCTCTTATAATTCCCTCTTATACTCCTCTCTTATACTCCTCTTATACTCCTCTCTTATACTCTCCTCTTATACTCCCCTCTTATACTCCCCTCTTATACTCCTCTCTTATACTCCCTCTCTTATACTCCCCTTATACTCCTCTCTTATACTCTCCTCTTATAATTCCCTCTTATACTCCTCTCTTATACTCCTCTTATACTCCTCTCTTATACTCTCCTCTTATACTCCCCTCTTATACTCCTCTCTTATACTCCTCTCTTATACTCCCCTCTTATACTCCTCTTATACTCCCCTCTTATACTCCTCTCTTATACTCCTCTCTTATACTCCCTCTTATACTCCTCTCTTATACTCCCCTCTTATACTCCCCTCTTATACTCCTCTGTTATACTCCCCTCTTATACTCCTCTCTTATACTCCCCTCTTATACTCTCCTCTTATACTCCCCTCTTATACTCCTCTCTTATACTCCTCTCTTATACTCCCCTTATACTCCTCTCTTATACTCCTCTATTATACTCCCTCTCTTATACTCCCCTTATACTCCTCTCTTATACTCTCCTCTTATACTCCCCTCTTATTCTCCTCTCTTATACTCCTCTTATACTCCTCTTATACTCCTCTCTTATACTCTCCTCTTATACTCCCCTCTTATACTCCTCTCTTATACTCCTCTTATACTCTCCTCTTAAACTCCCCTCTTATACTCCTCTTATACTACCCTCTTATACTCCTCTCTAATACCCCTCTCTTATACTCCTCTTATACTCCCTCTTATACTCCTCTCTTATACTCCCCTCTTATACTCCTCTCTTATACTCCTCTTATACTCTCCTGTTATACTCCTCTTATACTCCCCTCTTATACTCCTTTTATACTCCTCTCTTATACTCCTCTTATACTCCCCTCTTATACTCCTCTCTTATACTCCTCTTACACTCCTCTTATACTCCCTCTTATACTCCTCTCTTATACTCCCCTCTTATACTCCCCTCTTATACTCCTCTCTTATACTCCCCTCTTATACTCCTCTCTAATACTCCTCTCTTATACTCCCTCTTATACTCCTCTCTTATACTCCTCTTATGCTCCCCTCTTATACTCCCCTCTTATACTCTCCTCTTCTGCTCCCCTCTTATACTCTCCTCTTATACTCCCCTCTTATACTCCCCTCTTATACTTCCCTCTTATACTCCCCTCTTATACTCCTCTCTTATACTCCCTCTTCTACTCCTCTCTTATACTCCCCTCTTATACTCCCCTCTTATACTCCTCTCTTATACTCCCCTCTTATACTCCTCTTATACTCCCCTCTTATACTCCTCTCTTATACTCCTCTCTTACTCCTCTTATACTCCTCTCAAATACTCCTCTCTTATACTCCTCTCTTATACTCCTCTCTTATACTCCTCTTATACTCCCCTCTTATACTCCTCTCTTATACTCCTCTTATACTCCCTCTTATACTCCTCTCTTATACTCCTCTCTTATACTCCCTCTTATACTCCCTCTTATACTCCCCTCTTATACTCCTCTCTTATACTCCTCTCTTATACTCCCCTCTTATACTCCTCTCTTATACTCCTCTCTTATACTCCTCTCTTATACTCCCCTCTTATACTCCTCTTATACTCCTCTCTTATACTCCTCTCTTATTCTCCTCTCTTATACTCCTCTTATACTCCCTCTTATACTCCTCTCTTATACTCCTCTCATACTCCTCTCTTATACTCCTCTTATACTCCCCTCTTATACTCCTCTCTTATACTCCTCTCTTACTCCTCTCTTATACTCCTCTCTTATACTCCTCTCTTATACTCCCTCTTATACTCCCCTCTTATACTCCTCTCTTATACTCCTCTCTTATACTCCCCTCTTATACTTCCTCTTATACTCCCCTCTTATACTCCCCTCTTATACTCCTCTCTTATACTCCCCTCTTATACTCCTCTTATACTTCCTCTTATACTCCCCTCTTATACTCCCCTCTTATACTCCCCTCTTATACTCCTCTCTTATACTCCTCTTATACTCCTCTTATACTCTCCTCTTATACTCCCCTCTTATACTCCCTCTTATACTCCCCTTATACTCTCTCTTATATTCCTCTCGTATACTCCCCTCTTTTGCTCCCCTCTTATACACCTCTCTTATACTCCCCTCTTATACTCCTCTTATACTCCTCTCTTATACTCCTCTCTTATACTCCCCTCTTATACTCCTCTCTTATACTCCCCTCTTATACTCCCCTCTTATACTCCCCTCTTATACTCCCCTCTTATACTCCCCTCTTATACTCCTCTCTTATACTCCTCTCTTATACTCCTCTCTTATACTCCTCTCTTATACTCCCCTCTTATACTCCTCTCTTATACTCCTCTCTTATACTCCCCTCTTATACTCCCCTCTTATACTCCTCTCTTATACACCCCTTATACTCCTCTTATACTCCTCTTATATTCCTCTTATACTTCTCCTATACCCCTCTTATATTTAATGCACTGTATACAGATACTTTCTTCACTGTATAGACACTGTATATAGATACTTACAGTACTGTATATAAATACTTAATATACTGTATATAGATACTTACGTGCGCTTGAATGCAGAGCGAATATCTATGTCTGATGCGTTGCTGACCTCTGGATGGAAAAGCAGAAAATTATATCTTTATAAAAAAGTTGCATCCGATATAGAGCTATAGGAATTACCAAAAAAAGTGAATATGACATCACATCCAGCATCACAAATTACATCATACAATGACCCCATTGGGATATTGTTGTGAGACCCCAGGACATGAAATCTCTATGCAGGACTTTCTGGATGGGGTTCCTGGAGAAGGGCGTAGTAATATCAAGCACAATTGCCCTATTGTGGGAGGAGTTTACCCCACACAGTACACTTAGTGCCCCACACAGTATAATGTGCAAACACACAAGATTGTGCCCTCCTGACGTGTCACTGAAATCATTTACCATTCACATTTAAGTTGAAGTTGCAGCTGTCAAATTTTTCTTTGCTGGACACTTCACATCTGTATCCTCCGGCGTACGTCGTCTTGGCCTTGATAATGTGGATCTCAAAAGTGTAAACCTGAAAACAAGAGATGTGTAAGTGCACCTGAGCAGTGAGAGTAGTGCACAGTAGTACACAGTACTGCACAGTACCATGCAGTGGTGCACAATAGTGAACTAGAGTACACAGTAATACACATTAGTGCACATTAGAGAAAAAGTAGTACACAGTAGTGCACAGTGATACAAAGTAATGCACAGTAATACACAGTAGTGCACAGTACAGCATAGAAATACACAGTAGTACACAGTGATACACAGTAGTGCACAGTAATACACAGTAGTGCACAGTGATACACAGTAGTGCATAGTAATACACAGTAGTGCACAGTGATACACAGTAGTGCACAGTGATACACAGTAGTGCACAGTAATAAACAGTAGTGCACAGTGATACACAGTAGTGCACAGTAATACACAGTAGTGCACAGTGATACACAGTAGTGCACAGTGATACACAGTAGTGCACAGTAATACACAGTAGTGCACAGTGATACACAGTAGTGCACAGTAATACACAGTAGTGCACAGTGATACACAGTAGTGTACAATAATACACAGTAGTGCACAGTGATACATAGTAGTGTACAGTAATACACAGTAGTGCACAGTGATACACAGTAGTGCACAGTAATACACAGTAGTGCACAGTAATACACAGTAGTGCACAGTGATACATAGTAGTGTACAGTAATACACAGTAGTGCACAGTGATACACAGTAGTGCACAGTAATACACAGTAGTGCACAGTGCACAGTAGCCGGATACACAGTAGTGCACAGTAATACACAGTAGTGCACAGTGATACACAGTAGTGCACAGTAATACACAGTAGTGCACAGTGATACACAGTAGTGCACAGTGATACACAGTAGTGCACAGTAATACACAGTAGTGCACAGTGATACATAGTAGTGTACAGTAATACACAGTGGTGCACAGTGATACACAGTAGTGCACAGTAATACACAGTAGTGCACAGTGATAAACAGTAGTGCACAGTAATACACAGTAGTGCACAGTGATACACAGTAGTGCACAGTGATACACAGTAGTGCACAGTAATACACAGTAGTGCACAGTGATACACAGTAGTGCACAGTGATACACAGTAGTGCACAGTAATACACAGTAGTGCACAGTAATACACAGTAGTAGATAGTACACGTGTCCCAGTAGCCCTGGGTAATGGTCTCACTTTACCTTCACACCCCACTTGGACTTGCCATTGTTTCAAGCTGTAAGTCCAGACGCAGCTTGTAAATGGTGGTAACTGCAGCTGATAATAGCCCAGATGGGGTAGCAGCCCCCGGAATATTACCACAGACCGATTAGCTCCAATGACACAGATTATTTTACAATTCTGTATTTTTTTCTTAGCAATGTAAATGTGATTATCTAGGTGTTCACTTTATTACCCTCTTAGGGTGCCCTGACCTACCGCGACCCAGTACCCATGTCTAGTACCTGTATCCTTATCTAGTACCTGCCCCCATGTCTAGTACCTGTATCCAGTTCTAGTAACAGTACCCATATCTAGTACCTGTATCCAGCTCTAGTACCTGCCCCCATGTCTTGTACCTGTATCCAGCTCTAGTACCTGCCCCCATGTCTAGTACCTGTATCCAGGTCTAGTAACAGTACCCATATCTAGTACCTGTATCCAGCTCTAGTACCTGCCCCCATGTCTAGTACCTGTATCCAGTTCTAGTAACAGTACCCATATCTAGTACCTGTATCCAGCTCTAGTACCTGCCCCCATGTCTAGTACCTGTATCCAGCTCTAGTACCTGCCCCCATGTCTAGTACCTGTATCCAGGTCTAGTAACAGTACCCATATCTAGTACCTGTATCCAGCTCTAGTACCTGCCCCCATGTCTAGTACCTGTATCCTTATCTAGTACCTGTATCCAGCTCTAGTACCTGCCCCCATGTCTAGTACCAGTTCCCACCCCAAATACCTGTACCCATGTCTATTTCTTGTTTCTGCAAACCACTGCAGAGCCAATACTAAAATATATTTTCCAGAACCTTAGACTGTGAAGATGATATCACCCCAAGTCCTGGAGTCAGTACCAACATCTGCTGATACCACTGGGTAAGCTAATGGGGCAACAGTGTCCTGACTGTGAGGGGGGGAGTAAGGGCAGTATGTGAGGGAGGGGCTAGAGGATGCAGATTATATGAGAGGTAGAGGAGATATTTTGACAGAAGAAGTAGGGAAAAAAAAAAAGGGGAAGGGCTCAAATGAATCTGAGGTCACATGGTAGTGCTCAATAGAATCTGCAGCAGCAGAGAAAGACCTCCTGTTTACACAGCAACCCAAGCTAGAAAAAGGAGCTCATACTGTATTCATGTAACTTATTGAAGGTGAAAAGCAGGATAAGGAAAGACACTTTGAGTAGCCAACTATTTCCATTGAAGGGCGGGGTCTCTCATACATTATAATGAGTGAAAAATCTGCAGTATCCCTTTAATGGTAACTAGATATATCGCTCCCTTTACCTTAGTGTTGCGGTCATAGGTTTCAGAGATCTGAAGGTGTTTGCCCACTTTGCTGGAGAGGTCCATCCATTTACCCTTGAACCATTTTGCCACTGGTTTCTTCAGCAGGTTGGCCCCATTAACCCTCGCTGTGAATTTTATATTTGCACCTAAAATATAAAATAAAAAGGTATAAATGATAAATCTATTGCTATATAATATAATAGTCAGTGATAATAAGTGTGATAATATAGAGGTATAAATAATATATGGCTATATATAATATACAGCGCCTTGTAAAAGACACCCCTGTATATACACCTACTACTAATATACCCTCTTCTGACCCTGTATATACACCTACTACTAATAAACCCCCTATTGACCCTGTATATACACCTACTACTAATATACCCCCTACTGCCCCTGTATATACACCTACTACTAATATACCCCCTACTGCCCCTGTACATACACCTACTACTAATATACCCCCTACTGCCCCTGTATATGCACGTACTACTAATAAACCCCCTACTGACCCTGTATATACACCTACTACTAATATACCCCCTACTGACCCTGTATATACACCTACTACTAATATACCCCCTACTTCCCCTGTATATACACCTACTACTAATATACCCCCTACTGCCCCTGTACATACACCTACTACTAATATACCCCCTACTGTCCCTGTATATACACCTACTACTAATATATCCCCTACTGCCCCTGTATATACACCTACTACTAATATACCCCCTACTGCCCTGTACATACACCTAGCACTAATATACCGCCTACTGTCCCTGTATATACACCTACTACTAATATATCCCCTACTGCCCCTGTATATACACCTACTGCTAATATACCCTCTACTGCCCCTGTACATACACCTACTACTAATATACCCCCTACTGCCCCTGTATATGCACCTACTACTAATAAACCCCCTACTGACCCTGTATATACACCTACTACTAATATACCCCCTACTGACCCTGTATATACACCTACTATTAATATACCCCCTACTGCCCCTGTATATACACCTACTACGAATATACCCCCTACTGCCCCTGTACATACACCTACTACTAATATACCCCCTACTGCCCCTGTATATGCACCTACTACTAATAAACCCCCTACTGACCCTGTATATACACCTACTTCTAATATACCCCCTACTGACCCTGTATATACACCTACTACTAATATACCCCCTACTGCCCCTGTATATACACCTACTACTAATATACCCCCTACTGCCCCTGTACATACACCTACTACTAATATACCCCCTACTGCCCCTGTATATACACCTACTGCTAATATACCCCCTACTGCCCCTGTATATACACCTACTGCTAATATACACCCTACCGCCCCTGTATACACACCTACTAATATACCCCCTACTGACCCTGTATATACACCTACTACTAATAAACCCCCTACTGACCCTGTATATACACCTACTACTAATATACCCCCTACTGACCCTGTATATACACCTACTACTAATATACCCCCTACTGCCCCTGTATATACACCTACTACTAATATACCCCCTACTGCCCCTGTACATACACCTACTACTAATATACCCCCTACTGCCCCTGTATATGCACCTACTACTAATAAACCCCCTACTGACCCTGTATATACACCTACTACTAATATACCCCCTACTGCTCCTGTATACACCTAGTACTAACATACATCCTACTGTCCCTGTATATACACCTACTACTAATATACCCCCTACTGCCCCTGTACATACACCTACTACTAATATACCCCCTACTGTCCCTGTATATACACCTACTACTAATATATCCCCTACTGCCCCTGTATATACACCTACTACTAATATACCCCCAACTGCCCCTGTATATACACCTGGTACTAATATACCCCCTACTGACCCTGTATATACACCTACTACTAATATACCCCCTACTGCCCCTGTATATACACCTACTACTAATATACCCCCTACTGCCCCTGTACATACACCTACTACTAATATACCCCTACTACTGTCCCTGTATATACACCTACTACTAATATATCCCCTACTGCCCCTGTATATACACCTACTACTAATATACCCCCTACTGCCCCTGTACATACACCTAGTACTAATATACCCCCTACTGCCCCTGTATATACACCTACTACTAATATATCCCCTACTGCCCCTGTATATACACCTACTGTAACTAATATACCCCCTACTGACCCTGTATATACACCTACTACTAATATACCCCCTACTGCCCCTGTATATACACCTACTACTAATATACCCCCTACTGACCCTGTATATACACCTACTACTAATATACCCCCTACTGCCCCTGTATATACACCTACTACTAATATACCCCCTACTGCCCCTGTACATACACCTACTACTAATATACCCCCTACTGCCCCTGTATATACACCTACTGCTAATATACCCCCTACTACCCCTGTATATACACCTACTACTAATATACCCCCTACTGCCCCTGTATACACACCTACTACTAATATACCCCCTACTGCCCCTGTATATACACCTACTACTAGTATACCCCCTACTGACACTGTATATACACCTAGTACTAACATATATACCCCCTACTGCCCCTGTATATACACCTAGTACTAATATACCCCCTACTGACCCTGTATATACACCTACTACTAATATACCACCTACTGCCCCTGTATATACACCTAGTACTAATATACCCCCTACTGTCCCTGTATATACACCTACTACTAATATATTCCCTACTGACCCTGTATATACACTGCTACTACTAATATACCCCCTACTGCCCCTGTATATACACCTACTACTAATATACCCCCTACTGCCCCTGTATATACACCTACTACTAATATACCCCCTACTGACCCTGTATATACACCTAATACTAATATACCCCCTACTGCCCCTGTATATACACCTAGTACTAATATACCCCCTACTGACCCTGTATATACACCTACTACTAATATACCACCTACTGCCCCTGTATATACACCTAGTACTAATATACCCCCTACTGTCCCTGTATATACACCTACTACTAATATACCCCCTACTGCCCCTGTATATACACCTACTGTATATACACCTACTGCTGTATATACACCTACTACTTCCCTACTGCCCCTGTATATACACCTACTACTAATATACCCCCTACTGCCCCTGTATATACACCTACTACTAATATACCCCCTACTGACCCTGTATATACACCTAGTACTAATATACCCCCTACTGCCCCTGTATATACACCTACTACTAATATACCCCCTACTGACCCTGTATATACACCTACTACTAATATACCCCCTACTGTCCATGTATATACACCTACTACTAATATATCCCCCTACTGACCCTGTATATACACCTAGTACTAATATACCCCCTACTGCCCCTGTATATACACCTAGTACTAATATACCCCCTACTGCCCCTGTATATACACCTAGTACTAATATGCCCCCTATCTGCCCCTGTATATACACCTGGTACTAATATACCCCCTACTGACCCTGTATATACACCTACTACTAATATACCCCCTACTGCCCCTGTATATACACCTAGTACTAATATACCCCCTACTGCCCCTGTATATACACCTACTACTAATATACCCCCTACTGCCCCTGTATATACACCTACTACTAATATACCCCCTACTGCCCCTGTATATACACCTACTACTAATATTCCTCCTTCCTACTGTCCCTGTATATACACCTACTACTAATATACCCCCTACTGCCCCTGTATATACACCTACTACTAATATACTCCCTACTGCCCATGTATATACACCTACTACTAATATATCCCCTACTGCCCCTGTATATACACCTAGTACTAATATACCCCCTACTGACCCTGTATATACACCTAGTACTAATATACCCCGTACTGCCCCTGTATATACACCTAGTACTAATATACCCCCTACTGCCCCTGTATATACACCTACTATCCTAATATACCCCCTATACTGCCCCTGTATATACACCTACTACTAATATACTTTACCTACTACTAATATACCCCCTACTGCCCCTGTATATACACCTACTACTAATATTCCCTCTACTGTCCCTGTATATACACCTACTACTAATATACCCCCTACTGCCCCTGTATATACACCTACTACTAATATACTCCCTACTGCCCCTGTATATACACCTACTACTAATATATCCCCTACTGCCCCTGTATATACACCTAGTACTAATATACCCCCTACTGACCCTGTATATACACCTACTGCTAATATACCCCGTACTGCCCCTGTATATACACCTACTACTAATATACCCCCTACTGACCCTGCATATACACCTACTACTAATATACCCCCTACTGTCCCTGTATATACACCTACTACTAATATTCCCTCTACTGTCCCTGTATATACACCTACTACTAATATACCCCCTACTGCCCCTGCATATACACCTACTACTAATATACTCCCTACTGCCCCTATTACTGCCCCTGTATATACACCTACTACTAATATTCCCCCTACTGACCCTGTATATACACCTAGTGCTAATATACCCCCTACTGCCCCTGTATATACACCTACTACTAATATACCCCCTACTGCCCCTGCATATACACCTAGTACTAATATACCCCCTACTGCCCCTGTATATACACCTAGTACTAATATACCCCCTACTGACCCTGCATATACACCTACTACTAATATACCCCCTACTGACCCTGTATATACACCTACTACTAATATACCCCCTACTGACCCTGTATATACACCTAGTACTAATATACCCCCTACTGTCCCTGTATATACACCTAGTACTAATATACCCCCTACTGCCCCTGTATATACACCTAGTACTAATATACCCCCTACTGCCCCTGTATATACACCTAGTACTAATATACTCCCTACTGCCCCTGTATATACACCTACTACTAATATACTCCCTACTGCCCCTGTATATACACCTACTACTAATATATCCCCTACTGCCCCTGTATATACACCTACTACTAATATACCCCCTACTGACCCTGTATATACACCTACTGCTAATATACCCCCTACTGCCCCTGTATATACACCTACTACTAATATACCCCCTACTGACCCTGCATATACACCTACTACTAATAAACCCCCTACTGTCCCTGTATATACACCTACTACTGATATTCCCCCTACTGACCCTGTATATACACCTAGTACTAATATACCCCCTACTGCCCCTGTATATACTCCTAGTACTAATATACCCCCTACTGCCCGTGTATATACACCTAGTACTAATATGCCCCCTACTGCCCCTGTATATACACCTACTGCTTATATACCCCCTACTGCCCCTGTATATACACCTACTACTAATATACCCCCTACTGTCCCTGTATATACACCTACTACTAATATACCCCCTACTGACACTGTATATACACCTACTACTAATATACCCCCTACTGCCCCTGTATATACACCTACTACTAATATACCCCCTACTGCCCCTGTATATACATCTACTACTAATATACCCCCTACTGACCCTGTATATACACCTACTACTAATATACCCCCTACTGCCCCTGTATATACACCTACTACTAATAAACCCCCTACTGACCCTGTATATACACCTACTACTAATATACCCCCTACTGCCCCTGTATACACCTAGTACTAACATACCTCCTACTGTCCCTGTATATACACCTACTACTAATATACCCCCTACTGCCCCTGTACATACACCTACTACTAATATACCCCCTACTGTCCCTGTATATACACCTACTACTAATATATCCCCTACTGCCCCTGTATATACACCTAGTACTAATATACCCCCTACTGCTCCTGTATATACACCTACTGCTAATATACCCCCTACTGCCCCTGTATATACACCTACTACTAATATACCCCCTACTGCCCTGTATATACACCTACTGCTTATATACCCCCTACTGCTCCTGTATATACACCTACTACTAATATATCCCCTACTGCCCCTGTATATACACCTACTACTAATATACCCCCTACTCACCCTGTATATACACCTACTGCTTATATACCCCCTACTGCCCCTGTATATACAGCTACTATTAATATACCCCCTACTGTCCCTGTATATACACCTACTACTAATATACCCCCTACTGACACTGTATATACACCTACTACTAATATACCCCCTACTGCCCCTGTATATACACCTACTACTAATATACCCCCTACTGCCCCTGTATATACATCTACTACTAATATACCCCCTACTCACCCTGTATATACACCTACTACTAATATACCCCCTACTGCCCCTGTATATACACCTAGTACTAATATACCCCTACTGCCCCTGTATATACACCTACTACTAATATACCCCCTACTGCCCCTGTATATACACCTAGTACTAATATACCCCCTACTGCCCCTGTATATACACCTACTACTAATATACCCCCTACTGCCCCTGTATATACACCTACTACTAATATACCCCCTACTGCCCCTGTATATACACCTAGTACTAATATACCCCCTACTGCCCCTGTATATACACCTAGTACTAATATACCCCCTACTGCCCCTGTATATACACCTAGTACTAATATGCCCCCTACTGCCCCTGTACATACACCTGGTACTAATATACCCCCTACTGACCCTGTATATACACCTACTACTAATATACCCCCTACTGCCCCTGTATATACACCTAGTACTAATATACCCCCTACTGCCCCTGTATATACACCTACTACTAATATACCCCCTACTGCCCCTGTATATACACCTAGTACTAATATACCCCCTACTGCTCCTGTATATACACCTACTGCTAATATACCCCAACTGCCCCTGTATATACACCTAGTACTAATATACTCCCTACTGCCCCTGTATATACACCTACTACTAATATACTCCCTACTGCCCCTGTATATACACCTACTACTAATATATCCCCTACTGCCCCTGTATATACACCTACTACTAATATACCCCCTACTGACCCTGTATATACACCTACTGCTAATATACCCCCTACTGCCCCTGTATATACACCTACTACTAATATACCCCCTACTGACCCTGCATATACACCTACTACTAATAAACCCCCTACTGTCCCTGTATATACACCTACTACTGATATTCCCCCTACTGACCCTGTATATACACCTAGTACTAATATACCCCCTACTGCCCCTGTATATACACCTAGTACTAATATACCCCCTACTGCCCCTGTATATACACCTAGTACTAATATGCCCCCTACTGCCCCTGTATATACACCTGGTACTAATATACCCCCTACTGACCCTGTATATACACCTACTACTAATATACCCCCTACTGCCCCTGTATATACACCTACTACTAATATACCCCCTACTGCCCCTGTATATACACCTACTACTAATATACCCCCTACTGCCCCTGTATATACACCTAGTACTAATATACCCCCTACTGCTCCTGTATATACACCTACTGCTAATATACCCCCAACTGCCCCTGTATATACACCTACTACTAATATACCCCCTACTGCCCCTGTATATACACCTAGTAATAATATACCCCCTACTCACCCTGTATATACACCTACTGCTTATATACCCCCTACTGCCCCTGTATATACACCTACTACTAATATACCCCCTACTGTCCCTGTATATACACCTACTACTAATATACCCCCTACTGACACTGTATATACACCTACTACTAATATACCCCCTACTGCCCCTGTATATACACCTACTACTAATATACCCCCTACTGCCCCTGTATATACATCTACTACTAATATACCCCCTACTGACCCTGTATATACACCTACTACTAATATACCCCCTACTGCCCCTGTATATACACCTACTACTAATATACCCCTACTGCCCCTGTATATACACCTACTACTAATATACCCCCTACTGCCGGTGTATATACACCTAGTACTAATATACCCCCTACTGCCCCTGTATATACACCTACTACTAATATACCCCCTACTGCCCCTGTATATACACCTACTACTAATATACCCCCTACTGCCCCTGAATATACACCTAGTACTAATATACCCCCTACTGACCCTGCATATACACCTACTACTAATATACCCCCTACTGTACCTGTATATATATACCTACTACTAATATTCCCTCTACTGACCCTGTATACACACCTACTACTAATATACCCCCTACTGACCCTGCATATACACCTACTACTAATATACCCCCTACTGACCCTGTATATACACCTACTACTAATATTCCCCCTACTGACCCTGTATATACACCTAGTACTAATATACCCCCTACTGCCCCTGTATATACACCTACTACTAATATACCCCCTACTGCCCCTGTATATACACCTAGTACTAATATACCCCCTACTGCCCCTGTATATACACCTACTACTAATATACCCCCTACTGCCCCTGTATATACACCTAGTACTAATATACCCCCTACTGACCCTGCATATACACCTACTACTAATATACCACCTACTGTCCCTGTATATACACCTACTACTAATATACCCCCTACTGCCCCTGTATATACACCTACTACTAATATACCCCCTACTGACCCTGTATATACACCTACTGCTAATATACCCCCTACTGCCCCTGTATATACACCTACTACTAATATACCCCCTACTGTCCCTGTATATACACCTACTACTAATATACCCCCTACTGACCCTGTATATACTCCTACTACCAATATACCCCCTACTGCCCCTGTATATACACCTACTACTAATATACCCCGTACTGACCCTGCATATACACCTACTACTAATATACCCCCTACTGCCCCTGTATATACACCTACTACTAATTTACCCCCTACTGCCCCTGTATATACACCTAGTACTAATACACCCCCTACTGCCCCTGTATATACACCTACTACTAATATACCCCCTACTGCCCCTGTATATACACCTAGCACTAATATACCCCCTACTGCTCCTGTATATACACCTACTGCTAATATACCCCCTACTGCCCCTGTATATACACCTACTGCTAATATACCCCCTACTGCCCCTGTATATACACCTACTGCTAATATACCCCCTACTGCCCCTGTATATACACCTAGTACTAATATACCCCCTACTGCTCCTGTATATACACCTACTGCTAATATACCCCCTACTGCCCCTGTATATACACCTACTACTAATATACTCCCTACTGCCCCTGTATATACACCTACTACTAATATACTCCCTACTGCCCCTGTATATACACCTACTACTAATATACCCCCTACTGACCCTGCATATACACCTACTACTAATAAACCCCCTACTGTCCCTGTATATACACCTACTACTGATATTCCCCCTACTGACCCTGTATATACACCTAGTACTAATATACCCCCTACTGCCCCTGTATATACACCTAGTACTAATATACCCCCTACTGCCCCTGTATATACACCTAGTACTAATATGCCCCCTACTGCCCCTGTACATACACCTGGTACTAATATACCCCCTACTGACCCTGTTTATACACCTACTACTAATATACCCCCTACTGCCCCTGTATATACACCTAGTACTAATATACCCCCTACTGCCCCTGTATATACACCTAGTGCTAATATACCCCCTACTGACCCTGCATATACACCTACTACTAATATACCCCCTATTGTCCCTGTATATACACCTACTACTAATATACCCCCTACTGACCCTGTATATACACCTACTACTAATATACCCCCTACTGTCCCTGTATATACACCTAGTACTAATATACCCCCTACTGCCCCTGTATATACACCTACTACTAATATACCCCCTACTGCCCCTGTATATACACCTAGTACTAATATACTCCCTACTGCCCCTGAATATACACCTACTACTAATATACTCCCTACTGCCCCTGTATATACACCTACTACTAATATATCCCCTACTGCCCCTGTATATACACCTACTACTAATATACCCCCTACTGACCCTGTATATACACCTACTGCTAATATACCCCCTACTGCCCCTGTATATACACCTACTACTAATATACCCCCTACTGACCCTGCATATACACCTACTACTAATAAACCCCCTACTGTCCCTGTATATACACCTACTACTGATATTCCCCCTACTGACCCTGTATATACACCTAGTACTAATATACCCCCTACTGCCCCTGTATATACACCTAGTACTAATATACCCCCTACTGCCCCTGTATATACACCTAGTACTAATATGCCCCCTACTGCCCCTGTATATACACCTGGTACTAATATACCCCCTACTGACCCTGTATATACACCTACTACTAATATACCCCCTACTGCCCCTGTATATACACCTAGTACTAATATACCCCCTACTGCCCCTGTATATACACCTACTACTAATATACCCCCTACTGCCCCTGTATATACACCTAGTACTAATATACCCCCTACTGCTCCTGTATATACACCTACTGCTAATATACCCCCAACTGCCCCTGTATATACACCTACTACTAATATACCCCCTACTGCCCCTGTATATACACCTAGTACTAATATACCCCCTACTGCTCCTGTATATACACCTACTGCTAATATACCCCCTACTGCCCCTGTATATACACCTACTACTAATATACCCCCTACTGCCCCTGTATATACACCTACTGCTTATATACCCCCTACTGCTCCTGTATATACACCTACTACTAATATATCCCCTACTGCCCCTGTATATACACCTTCTGCTAATATACCCCCTACTGCCCCTGTATATACACCTACTACTAATATATCCCCTACTGCCCTTGTATATACACCTACTACTAATATACCCCCTACTGACCCTGTATATACACCTACTGCTAATATACCCCCTACTGCCCCTGTATATACACCTACTACTAATATACCCCCTACTGTCCCTGTATATACACCTAGTACTAATATATCCCCTACTGCCCCTGTATATACACCTACTACTAATAAACCCCCTACTGTCCCTGTATATACACCTACTACTGATATTCCCCGTACTGCGCCTGTATATACACCTACTACTAATATACCCCCTACTGACCCTGCATATACACCTACTACTAATATACCCCCTACTGACACTGTATATACACCTAGTACTAATATACCCCTACTGCCCCTGTATATACACCTAGTACTAATATACCCCCTACTGACCCTGCATATACACCTACTACTAATATACCCCCTACTGTCCCTGTATATACACCTACTACTAATATACCCCCTACTGACCCTGTATATACTCCTACTACCAATATACCCCCTACTGCCCCTGTATATACACCTACTACTAATATACCCCCTACTGACCCTGCATATACACCTACTACTAATATACCCCCTACTGCCCCTGTATAACACCTAGTACTAATATACCCCCTACTGCTCCTGTATATACACCTACTACTAATTTACCCCCTACTGCCCCTGTATATACACCTAGTACTAATATACCCCCTACCGCCCCTGTATATACACCTACTACTAATATACCCCCTAATGCCCCTGTATATACACCTAGCACTAATATACCCCCTACTGCTCCTGTATATACACCTACTGCTAATATACCCCCTACTGCGCCTGTATATACACCTACTGCTAATATACCCCCTACTGCCCCTGTATATACACCTACTGCTAATATACCCCCTACTGCCCCTGTATATACACCTAGTACTAATATACCCCCTACTGCTCCTGTATATACACCTACTGCTAATATACCCCCTACTGCCCCTGTATATACACCTACTACTAATATACTCCCTACTTCCCCTGTATATACACCTACTACTAATATACACCCTACTGCCCCTGTATATACACCTACTACTAATATACCCCCTACTGACCCTGTATATACACCTACTGCTAATATACCCCCTACTGCCCCTGTATATACACCTACTACTAATATACCCCCTACTGACCCTGCATATACACCTACTACTAATAAACCCCCTACTGTCCCTGTATATACACCTACTACTGATATTCCCCCTACTGATCCTGTATATACACCTAGTACTAATATACCCCCTACTGCCCCTGTATATACACCTAGTACTAATATACCCCCTACTGCCCCTGTATATACACCTAGTACTAATATGCCCCCTACTGCCCCTGTACATACACCTGCTACTAATATACCCCTACTAATATACCCCCTACTGCCCCTGTATATACACCTAGTACTAATATACCCCCTACTGCTCCTGTATATACACCTACTGCTAATATACCCCCAACTGCCCCTGTATATACACCTACTACTAATATACCCCCTACTGCCCCTGTATATACACCTTCTGCTAATATACCCCCTACTGCCCCTGTATATACACCTACTACTAATATACCCCCTACTGCCCCTGTATATACACCTACTACTAATATATCCCCTACTGCCCCTGTATATACACCTACTACTAATATACCCCCTACTGACCCTGTATATACACCTACTGCTAATATACCCCCTACTGCCCCTGTATATACACCTACTACTAATATACCCCCTACTGTCCCTGTATATACACCTAGTACTAATATATCCCCTACTGCCCCTGTATATACACCTACTACTAATATACCCCCTACTGCCCCTGTATATACACCTAGTACTAATATGCCCCCTACTGCCCCTGTACATACACCTGGTACTAATATACCCCCTACTGACCCTGTATATACACCTACTACTAATATACCCCCTACTGCTCCTGTATATACACCTACTGCTAATATACCCCCTACTGCCCCTGTATATACACCTACTACTAATATACTCCCTACTTCCCCTGTATATACACCTACTACTAATATACACCCTACTGCCCCTGTATATACACCTACTACTAATATACCCCCTACTGACCCTGTATATACACCTACTGCTAATATACCCCCTACTGCCCCTGTATATACACCTACTACTAATATACCCCCTACTGACCCTGCATATACACCTACTACTAATAAACCCCCTACTGTCCCTGTATATACACCTACTACTGATATTCCCCCTACTGATCCTGTATATACACCTAGTACTAATATACCCCCTACTGCCCCTGTATATACACCTAGTACTAATATACCCCCTACTGCCCCTGTATATACACCTAGTACTAATATGCCCCCTACTGCCCCTGTACATACACCTGGTACTAATATACCCCTACTAATATACCCCCTACTGCCCCTGTATATACACCTAGTACTAATATACCCCCTACTGCTCCTGTATATACACCTACTGCTAATATACCCCCAACTGCCCCTGTATATACACCTACTACTAATATACCCCCTACTGCCCCTGTATATACACCTAGTACTAATATAACCCCTACTGCTCCTGTATATACACCTTCTGCTAATATACCCCCTACTGCCCCTGTATATACACCTACTACTAATATACCCCCTACTGCCCCTGTATATACACCTACTACTAATATACCCCCTACTGCCCCTGTATATACACCTACTACTAATATACCCCCTACTGACCCTGTATATACACCTACTGCTAATATACCCCCTACTGCCCCTGTATATACACCTACTACTAATATACCCCCTACTGTCCCTGTATATACACCTAGTACTAATATATCCCCTACTGCCCCTGTATATACACCTACTACTAATATACCCCCTACTGCCCCTGTATATACACCTAGTACTAATATGCCCCCTACTGCCCCTGTACATACACCTGGTACTAATATACCCCCTACTGACCCTGTATATACACCTACTACTAATATACCCCCTACTGCCCCTGTATATACACCTAGTACTAATATACCCCCTACTGTCCCTGTATATACACCTAGTACTAATAAACCCCCTACTGCCCCTGTATATACACCTACTACTAATATACCCCCTACTGCCCCTGTATATACACCTACTACTAATATACCCCCTACTGACCCTGTATATACACCTACTACTAATATTCCCCCTACTGCCCCTGTACATACACCTACTACTAATATACCCCCTACTGTCCCTGTATATACACCTAGTACTGATATTCCCCTACTGCCCCTGTATATACACCTACTACTAATAAACCCCCTACTGTCCCTGTATATACACCTACTACTAATATACCCCCTACTGCCCCTGTATATACATCTACTACTAATATACCCCCTACTGACCCTGTATATACACCTACTACTAATATTCCCTCTACTGACCCTGCATATCACCTACTACTAATAAACCCCCTACTGCCCTGTATATACACCTACTACTGATATTCCCCCTACTGCCCCTGTATATACACCTACTACTAATATACCCCCTACTGACCCTGTATATACACCTACTACTAATATACCCCCTACTGCCCCTGTATATACACCTAGTACTAATATACCCCCTACTGCCCCTGTATATACACCTACTACTAATATACCCCCTACTGCCCCTGTATATACACCTACTACTAATATACCCCCTACTGCCCCTGTATATACACCTAGTACTAATATACCCCCTACTGACCCTGCATATACACCTACTACTAATATACCCCCTACTGCCCCTGTATATACACCTACTACTATTATACCCCCTACTGCCCCTGTATATACACCTAGTACTAATATACCCCCTACTGACCCTGCATATACACCTACTACTAATATACCCCCTACTGCCCCTGTATATACACCTAGTACTAATATACCCCCTACTGCCCCTGTATATACACCTAGTACTAATATACCCACTGCCCCTGTAATATACACCTACTACTAATATACCCCCTACCGCCCCTGTATATACACCTACTACTAATATACCCCCTACTGCCCCTGTATATACACCTAGCACTAATATACCCCCTACTGCTCCTGTAATATACACCTACTGCTAATATACCCCCTACTGCCCCTGTATATACACCTACTGCTAATATACCCCCTACTGCCCCTGTATATACACTTACTGCTAATATACCCCCTCCCCCCCCTGTTATACACCTAGTACTAATATACCCCCTACTGCTCCTGTATATACACCTACTGCTAATATACCCCCTACTGACCCTGTATATACACCTACTGCTATTATATCCCCTACTGCCCCTGTATATACACCTACTACTAATATACCCCCTACTGCCCCTGTATATACACCTAGTACTAATATACCCCCTACTGCCCCTGTATATACACCTACTGCTAATATACCCCCTACTGCCCCTGTATATACACCTAGTACTAATATACCCCCTACTGCCCCTGTATATACACCTACTACTAATATACCCCCTACTGCCCCTGTATATACACCTAGTACTAATATACCCCCTACTGCCCCTGTATATACACCTACTGCTAATATACCCCCTACTGCCCCTGTATATACACCTACTACTAATATACCCCCTACTGACCCTGTATATACACCTACTACTAATATACCCCCTACTGCCCCTGTATATACACCTACTACTAATATACCCCCTACTGCCCCTGTATATACACCTACTGCTAATATACCCCCTACTGACCCTGTATATACACCTACTGCTATTATATCCCCTACTGCCCCTGTATATACACCTACTACTAATATACCCCCTACTGCCCCTGTATATACACCTAGTACTAATATACCCCCTACTGCCCCTGTATATACACCTACTGCTAATATACCCCCTACTGCCCCTGTATATACACCTAGTACTAATATACCCCCTACTGCCCCTGTATATACACCTACTACTAATATACCCCCTACTGCCCCTGTATATACACCTAGTACTAATATACCCCCTACTGCCCCTGTATATACACCTAGTACTAATATACCCCCTACTGCCCCTGTATATACACCTAGTACTAATATACCCCCTACTGCCCCTGTATAGTCATGTGAAAAAGTTTGTGCACCCCTATTAGTCTTAATCATTTTTAGTTCTAAATATTTGGGTGTTTGCAACAGCCATTTCAATTTGATATATCTAATAACTGATGGACACAGTAATATTTCAGGATTGAAATGAGGTTTATTGTACTAACAGAAAATGTGCAATATGCATTAAACTAAAATTTGACCGGTGCAAAAATTTGGGTACCCTTATCATTTTATTGATTTGAATACTCCTAACTACTTTTTACTGACTTACTGAAGCACAAAATTGGTTTTGTAACCTCACTGAGCTTTGAACTTCATAGCCAGGTGTATCCAATCATGAGAAAAGGTATTTAAGGTGGCCAATTGCAAGTTGTTCTCCTATTTGAATCTCCTCTGAAGAGTGGCATCATGGGCTCATCAAAACAACTCTCAAATGATCTGAAAACAAAGATTGTTCAACATAGTTGTTCAGGGGAAGGATACAAAAAGTTGTCTCCGAGATTTAACCTGTCAGTTTCCACTGTGAGGAACATAGTAAGGAAATGGAAGACCACAGGGACAGTTCTTGTTAAGCCCAGAAGTGGCAGGCCAAGAAAAATATCAGAAAGGCAGAGAAGAAGAATGGTGAGAACAGTCAAGGACAATCCACAGACCACCTCCAAAGAGCTGCAGCATCATCTTGCTGCAGATGGTGTCACTGTGCATCGGTCAACAATACAGCACACTTTGCACAAGGAGAAGCTGTATGGGAGAGTGATGCGAAAGAAGCCGTTTCTGAAAGCACGCCACAAACAGAGTCGCCTGAGGTATGCAAAAGCACATTTGGACAAGCCAGCTTCATTTTGGAAGAAGGTCCTGTGGACTGATGAAACAAAGATTGAGTTGTTTGGTCATACAAAAAGGCGTTATGCATGGCGTCAAAAAAACACAGCATTCCAAGAAAAACACTTGCTACCCACTGTAAAATTTGGTGGAGGTTCCATCATGCTTTGGGGCTGTGTGGCCAATGCCGGAACCGGGAATCTTGTTAAAGTTGAGGGTCGCATGGATTCAACTCAGTATCAGCAGATTCTTGAGAATAATGTACAAGAATCAGTGACGAATTTGAAGTTACGCCGGGGATGGATATTTCAGCAAGACAATGATCCAAATCTACTCAGGCATTCATGCAGAGGAACAATTACAATGTTCTGGAATGGCCATCCCAGTCCCCAGACCTGAATATCATTGAGCATCTGTGGGATAATTTGAAGCGGGCTGTCCATGCTCGGCGACCATCAAACTTAACTGAACTGGAATTGTTTTGTAAAGAGGAATGGTCAAAAATACCTTCATCCAGGATCCAGGAACTGATTAAAAGCTACAGGAAGCGACTAGAGGCTGTTATTTTTGCAAAAGGAGGATCTACTAAATATTAATGTCACTTTTCTGTTGAGGTGCCCATACTTTTGCACCGGTCAAATTTTGGTTTAATGCATATTGCACATTTTCTGTTAGTACAATAAACCTCATTTAAATCCTGAAATATTACTGTGTCCATCAGTTATTAGATATATCAAATTGAAATGGCTGTTGCAAACACCCAAATATTTAGAACTAAAAATGATTAAGATTAATAGGGGTGCCCAAACTTTTTCATATGACTGTATATACACCTAGTACTAATATGCCCCCTACTGCCCCTGTATATACACCTGGTACTAATATACCCCCTACTGCCCCTGTATATACACCTACTACTAATATACCCCCTACTGCCCCTGTATATACACCTACTACTAATATACCCCCTACTGCCCCTGTATATACATCTACTACTAATATACCCCCTACTGACCCTGTATATACACCTACTACTAATATACCCCCTACTGCCCCTGTATATACATCTACTACTAATATACCCCCTACTGACCCTGTATATACACCTACTACTAATATACCCCCTACTGCCCCTGTATATACACCTAGTACTAATATACCCCCTACTGCCCCTGTATATACACCTACTACTAATATACCCCCTACTGCCCCTGTATATACACCTACTGCTAATATACCCCCTACTGCCCCTGTATATACACCTACTGCTAATATACCCCCTACTGCCCCTGTACATACACCTACTGCTTATATACCCCCTACTGCCCCTGTATATACACCTAGTACTAATATACCCCCTACTGTCCCTGTATATACACCTAGTACTAATATACCCCCTACTGTCCCTGTATATACACCTAGTACTAATATACCCCCTACTGACCCTGTATATACACCTCGTACTAATATACCCCCTACTGCCCCTGTATATACACCTACTACTAATATACCCCCTACTGCCCCTGTATATACACCTAGTACTAATATACCCCCCTACTGCCCCTGTATATACACCTACTACTAATATACCCCCTACTGCCCCTGTATATACACCTACTACTAATATACCCCCTACTGCCCCTGTATATACACCTAGTACTAATATACCCCCTACTGACCCTGCATATACACCTACTACTAATATACCCCCTACTGTCCCTGTATATACACCTACTACTAATATACCCCCTACTGCCCCTGTATATACACCTACTACTAATATACCCCCTACTGCCCCTGTATATACACCTAGTACTAATATACCCCCTACTGCCCCTGTATATACACCTACTACTAATATACCCCTACTGCCCCTGTATATACACCTAGTACTAATATACCCCCTACTGCCCCTGTATATACACCTAGTACTAATATACCCCCTACTGTCCCTGTATATACACCTACTACTAATATACCCCCTACTGACCCTGTATATACTCCTACTACCAATATACCCCCTACTGCCCCTGTATATACACCTACTACTAATATACCCCCTACTGACCCTGCATATACACCTACTACTAATATACCCCCTACTGCCCCTGTATATACACCTAGTACTAATATACCCCCTACTGCCCCTGTATATACACCTACTACAAATTTACCCCCTACTGCCCCTGTATATACACCTAGTACTAATATACCCCCTACTGCCCCTGTATATACACCTACTACTAATATACCCCCTACTGCCCCTGTATATACACCTACTACTAATATACCCCCTACTGCCCCTGTATATACACCTAGTACTAATATACCCCCTACCGCCCCTGTATATACACCTACTACTAATATACCCCCTACTGCCCCTGTATATACACCTACTACTAATATACCCCCTACTGTCCCTGTATATACACCTACTACTAATATAAACCCCTACTGCCCCTGTATATACACCTACTACTAATATACCCCCTACTGACCCTGTATATACACCTACTGCTAATATACCCCCTACTGCCCCTGTATATACACCTACTACTAATATACCCCCTACTGCCCCTGTATATACACCTACTACTAATATACCCCCTACTGACCCTGTATATACACCTACTACTAATATACCCCTTACTGCCCCTGTATATACACCTACTACTAATATACCCCCTACTGCCCCTGTATATACACCTACTACTAATATATCCCCTACTGCCCCTGTATATACACCTACTACTAATATACCCCCTACTGCCCCTGTATATACACCTACTACTAATATACCCCCTACTGTCCCTGTATATACACCTAGTACTAATATACCCCCTACTGCCCCTTTATATAGTGCCTTGTAAAAATCTTCACACCCCTTGACCTTGGTCACATTTTGTCACAACCACAAACTTAAATGTATTTTCTTGAGATTTTCAGTGATAACACAAAGTTTCAGATAATTGTGAAGTGGAAGGCAAATGATACAAGGTTATCAAATCTGTAATCCAATAAAAATCTGACAAGTGTGATGTGCGAAAGTCTTCAGCCCCCTGTACTCTGATACCCCTAAATATAATCCAGTGCACACAATTACCTTCAGAAGTCACTTAATGAGTTAATAGAGTCCGGCTGTGTGTAATGTAGTCTCAGTATAAATACAGAGAGAGAGAACACTAGTGAACAAACAGCATCAGGAAGACCAAGGAACTCACCAGACAGGTCACAGATAAAGTTGTGGAGAAGTGTAAAGCAGGGTTAGGTTATAAAAATATATCCCAAGCTTTGATGATCCCAAGGAGCGCTGATCAATCCATCATCCAAAAATGGAAAAAGTATCCTACAACTGCAAACCTACCAAGACACGGCCGTCCACCTAAACTACCAGATCACTGAGCAAGGAGAGCGCTGGTCAGAGGAGCAGCCAAGAAGCCCATGGTCACTGTGGAGGAGCTGCAGAAATCCTCAGGTACAGGGAGAATCTGTCCACAGGACAACTAGAAGTCACTGCGCACCCCACAAATCTGCCAATCTATATGGAGGAGCGGCGAGAAGGAAACCATTGTTGGAAGAAAGACATAAGAAGTGGTGTCTGCAGTTTATGGCCACAAGTCATATAGGGGACACCGCAAACATGTGGGAGAAGGTGCTCTGCTCAGAGGTGACCAAAGGGGGGACTCTATGGCCTAAATACAAAGTAACCCTGCTCATCCCCCTGAGCACCCCGTCATCCCCGCTGTGACACATAGGGGGCAGCATCATGCTGGGGGGACAGGGAAGCTGCTCAGAGGGGATGGCAAGATGGAGGGAGCTAAATACAGGCCAATCCTGGAAGAAAACCTGAGACTGGAGGCTGCAAAAGAGACTGGGAAGGAGATTCCAGCAAGACAATGACCCTAAACCTCTGGCCCGTGCTCCAGGGGAAGGTTTAGATGACAGAATATTCCGGTGTTAGAACGGCCCAGTCACAGTCCAGACCCAAATCCCATTGAGCATCTGTGACAAGACATGAGAATTACTGATCACAGACGCTCCATCCAATCTGGCTGCAAAGAAGAAGAAGAAGAGGCAGAAACCTCATCTCTAGATGTGCAAAGCTGGAAGAGAACGAGCCCAAAAGACTTGGAGCTGGAATTGTGGCCAAAGGCGGCTCTACACACCATGTAACAATTTTCAAAAAAATATTTGTTCCCAGTTGTTAAGTGTGTTTTCCTGATTGTTTGTACCTTAAATGAATAGAAAAAAAGTTATTATTCCCTGTAAACTTTGCTTTTGTGGTCAGCACAATGATATTTTGAAATTGATCTATTTTTAAGGATATTCGCAATATTTGAAGATACTTAAGAAGCTTCTGGAATTGTGAGAACTATCAAGAAGTTTCTAGAACTGCCCAGAATTATCTAGAACTTTCTGGGACTATACAGAATTGTAGGTAGCCGTATAACTACAGTTATATAGGGCCACTATAGCCCTTCCTGAGAGACTGAGAGACAGGATCTAATTGATTGGGATTGCATAGTAAGTGGGCAATGGCCATCACAGACAAAGGGGAATTGACCTAGACAGACAGGTGTGAATTCAATATCTATTCAGATTCTGATAACGACAGTATTCACACTTCACCCCACACCCATTACAGGAGGAGCTTAGGAATGTAAATGTATATATTGTGTGTTACTCTGGTACCGGGTGATCAATCTTGCTCTGCTGAATCCTCAGTACACTCTTGAACTTTAATACTGCATGGAATAAAGACCATTTTTATCAAGTTTGGAGAGACATCCTTTTTCCTTACAGTTCACAGCAACTTAGTCAATTTAGATGGCATCAAGAGGTTGCATACATCCAGCAGACTCATTGTGCTACGTATGTGGCCAGTTTATAAAGACAAGAGCGAAAAAGTCCTCTGTGGAAGCATCTGCTAAGATGTGTGAGGCCTACAAAGCATACTTCAGCATGCCTGTTGGTGACCAAGACAAACCATGGGCTCCTCATTTCACATGTGAGCAATGCAAGAAAACTCTTGAAGGTAAGTGGATAAATGCTACTCTCTTAAATAGCAGATTAACTGTGCGGATATTGTAAGTATCACTAGTCATTCGTGTGAAATAGGCCTAAATCAAATTCTCAATCCAAATATTATTTTGTTAGTCTGACTGTATAAATGAGAAGATGCAAAATCGTCTGTTTCTATAGTAAAAATGCATAATTTTCGTTGCCGTGGTCACAAAAGCGAAGTTTATGATGAATGTAAGCAATTTTTAATTTGTTTTAGACATAAGCAATTGGAATATAACATTTAAAAGCTGGGAACAAAATTTGTGTTACATAGTGAATTGCTATAGGGGGCTGAAGACTTTTGCACGTCACACTTGTCAGGTTTTTATTGGATTACAGATTTGATAACCTTGTATCATTTTCCTTCTACTTTACAATTATCTGATACTTTGTGTTGTTATCACTGAAAATCTCAAGAAAATACATTGAAGTTTCTATAATTATATAGAGGTATAAATAATAAATCTATGGCTTTATATAATATAATAGTCAGTAATAATAAGATCCAAGTATAATATATCTAAATGATAAGCTCTGTTTCTTCTACATGTATATCTACATAATATAATACATATAGCAGTCTGTAATAATAAGATACTGACCAACAGCAACTTCTCCGTCTACTGGTCTCTCCAGGAACAGCCCAATGTCATCCTTAGGGGCCTCCGCTGGAGCTGCAGGAACTGAGAGGGTGAAGATTATACATCAGAAAAAATCTACAAACAGGTGACATTTACATTTATAGGGTCCCAATGCAAAGTTCTGGGGTATCTGGGCAACCTGGCATCAATGGGCGCAGAAGGTGGGTGTAAGCAATGCTGGCAGGGCTGCTGGAAACGCCACTGATAGGGATCGAGGGGCCCATGTTATATACATAGCAATCGGAGGGAGGAGGAGACATGGGGCCTACTGGGACTATAAGACCTGAGGGCCTGTTCATGTGCACTTCATGTTAGTCCTGAGGAAACTTACAGTATTGTGGGAATGTTTTCGACAGGTGTGGACACAATGCTGCGCGGTAAGAATGCTTCCAGAAATAGAAGGGTTAATAGTTTAATTAATGGAGTGAATGAAGAAAAAGAGATGTAAATCCCCTCAATATTGGGTGTGACCTTTGCCCTTTGGAGGAGGAGTCCTGGAAGTGATGGTCCGGCCCCCACAGATATAGCCCAGTCTGTCTGGGATAACACGAAGAGACAGACGGATTGGAGCAAGCAACATCCACAGAAGATCTGGGCTTAGTTCTCCAAGATGGCGGCAGGAACAACCTCCCTGCCCAGTCTGTACAGAGAATACAAAGGCCAAAGGTCACACCAAATATTGAGGGGATTTATATTTCTAGCACACTATTAACCCTTCTATATCTGGAAGCATTCTTCCTGCGTAGCCTGTTTCCACACCTGCCTATAACTTTTGTACGGTACAGTGTCCTGGACACGTTGGGGGTTGCTTTATGGCATTGCTGAGATATCTCCTTCCTTCTTTCCTTTCACTTTTCACGGACACGTATTTGGATCATCCACAATCACAACTGATCACCTAATCACTAATCACCACAATCGGGCTCCTGCGCCCCTGTATGTATAGAATGACGCCCCCCGTGTGTCTTGCCGTTCCATTTAAAGGGGTTTTCCAGGAAGAACATCAAATTGACCAAGGTCGGGGAATGCTCTAAAATAATAAACCAGCGTTAGCCACGTCTTGTCCTCTTCGACGATATTTGCTTCCGGTGTTCAACAATGACATTGATGTTGCTGTTGTCAGTCACTGGCCTTAGCGGTTATGTAGTCAGTTATGTCATCACTGCAGCAATGACATCACTGACTACCCTCCATGACTGCTAGGACTGGTCACTGACTACCCTCCATGACTGCTAGGACCGGTCACTGACTACCCTCCATGACTACTAGGACCGGTCACTGACTACCCTCCATGACTGCTAGGACCGGTCACTGACTACCCTCCATGACTGCTAGGACCGGTCACTGACTACCCTCCATGACTGCTAGGACCAGTGACCGACTACCCTCCATGACAGCTAGGACCGGTCACTGACTACCCTCCATGATTACTAGGACCGGTCACTGACTACCCTCCATGACTACTAGGACCGGTCACTGACTACCCTCCATGACTGCTAGGACCGGTCACTGACTACCCTCCATGACTGCTAGGACCGGTCACTGACTACCCTCCATGACTGCTAGGACCGGTCACTGACTACCCTCCATGACTGCTAGGACCAGTGACCGACTACCCTCCATGACTACTAGGACCGGTCACTGACTACCCTCCATTACTGCTAGGACCGGTCACTGACTACCCTCCATGACTGCTAGGACCGGTCACTGACTACCCTCCATGACTGCTAGGACCGGTCACTGACTACCCTCCATGACTGCTAGGACTGGTCACTGACTACCCTCCATGACTGCTAGGACCGGTCACTGACTACCCTCCATGACTGCTAGGACCAGTCACTGACTACCCTCCATGACTACTAGGACCGGTCACTGACTACCCTCCATGACTACTAGGACCGGTCACTGACTACCCTCCATGACTGCTAGGACCGGTCACTGACTACCCTCCATGACTACTAGGACCGGTCACTGACTACCCTCCATGACTGCTAGGACTGATGACCGACTACCCTCCATGACTGCTAGGACCGGTCACTGACTACCCTCCATGACTACTAGGACCGGTCACTGACTACCCTCCATGACTGCTAGGACTGATGACCGACTACCCTCCATGACTGCTAGGACCGGTCACTGACTACCCTCCATGACTACTAGGACCGGTCACTGACTACCCTCCATGACTGCTAGGACCGGTCACTGACTACCCTCCATGACTGCTAGGACCGGTCACTGACTACCCTCCATGACTGCTAGGACTGGTCACTGACTACCCTCCATGACTGCTAGGACCGGTCACTGACTACCCTCCATGACAGCTAGGACTGGTCACTGACTACCCTCCATGACTGCTAGGACCGGTCACTGACTACCCTCCATGACTGCTAGGACCGGTCACTGACTACCCTCCATGACTGCTAGGACTGGTCACTGACTACCCTCCATGACTGCTAGGACCGGTGACCGACTACCCTCCATGACTGCTAGGACCGGTCACTGACTACCCTCCATGACTACTAGGACCGGTCACTGACTACCCTCCATGACTGCTAGGACCGATGACCGACTACCCTCCATGACTGCTAGGACCGGTCACTGACTACCCTCCATGACTGCTAGGACCGATGACTGACTACCCTCCATGACTGCTAGGACCGGTGACCGACTACCCTCCATGACTGCTAGGACCGGTCACTGATTACCCTCCATGACTACTAGGACCGGTCACTGACTACCCTCCATGACTGCTAAGACCGATGACCGACTACCCTCCATGACTGCTAGGACCAGTCACTGACCACCCTCCATGACTGCTAGGACCGATGACCGACTACCCTCCATGACTGCTAGGACCGGTCACTGACTACCCTCCATTACTGCTAGGACCGGTCACTGACTACCCTCCATGACGGCTAGGACCGGTCACTGACTACCCTCCATGACTGCTAAGACTGGTCACCGACTACCCTCCATGACTACTAGGACCGGTCACTGACTACCCTCCATTACTGCTAGGACCGGTCACTGACTACCCTCCATGACTGCTAGGACCGGTCACTGACTACCCTCCATGACAGCTAGGACCGGTCACTGACTACCCTCCATTACTGCTAGGTCCGGTCACTGACTACCCTCCATGACAGCTAGGACCGGTCACTGACTACCCTCCATGACTGCTAGGACTGGTCACTGACTACCCTCCATGACTGCTAGGACCGGTCACTGACTACCCTCCATTACTGCTAGGCCCCGCCCCCCACCACCCTCCATGCGCTAGGACCGGTCACTGACTACCCTCCATGACTGCTAGGACCGGTCACTGACTACCCTCCATGACTGCTAGGACCGGTCACTGACTACCCTCCATGACTGCTAGGACCGGTCACTGACTACCCTCCATTACTGCTAGGACCGGTCACTGACTACCCTCCATGACTACTAGGACCGGTCACTGACTACCCTCCATGACCTTACTACCCTCCTGCTCTAGGACCGGTCACTGACTACCCTCCATGACTACTAGGACCGGTCACTGACTACCCTCCATGACTACTAGGACCGGTCACTGACTACCCTCCATGACTGCTAGGACCGGTCACTGACTACCCTCCATGACTACTAGGACCGGTCACTGACTACCCTCCATTACTGCTAGGACCGGTCACTGACTACCCTCCATTACTGCTAGGACTGGTCACTGACTACCCTCCATGACTGCTAGGACCGGTCACTCCTGGCCCACGACTACCTTCACCAGCCACCTAGACTATCCATGGAGCACACATGACCTTCGCTCCATTCCACCTTGTCTCCTGTCCTAGGAATGGTCAGACAGTAAGTCCGGACTGCCGGACGACCCCTTTAAGCAGATTGTTTTCTCTCGCCTTGATTCTAAACACTGGATGTGTTTGGTTCCATCTTCCCATCCCCCTCTGACATGTATATATTACAGTATATATGTAACGTCCGCATCTGTTCAGACTTGTGCGATATCCTCCGGCCGTACAGCGCAGGAGTTGTGTCCAGCTCTGACTCGATGCTTTTATGCTGTACTCTGTCTGAGCTCTATCTCTTCCACTGTTTGCTTCCCTCTGCTCCTCAGGTAACCTCAGGTTTGCTTATGTCACTGACATCCTTCCTTTCTCCTCGCACTGCTCTGCAGATCAGGGTCCGCTCCAATCAAGCCTGTGGCGGATTCCTGACATCCTATAAATGGTTTTGTAGACCACGCCTGGTGTTTGCTATTTGTCTCTGTTGAGCATGCAAGCGGTTTTCTCCTCTACCTCTGTATTTTCAGACCTGTCTATTCTTCCAGTTCTTGTTTGGTTCCTGCTGCCTGACTGGTTCTGACCCTTGGCTTATCTGCTCTTCTTTGCTTGTCTTGTCTGCGTTTGCACTTGTGACATAGGAAGGGACCGTCCCCCAGTTGTCCTCTACTGCTTAGGGTAACTGAGGCAAGCAGGTAGGGACTTCAGGGTGGATCAAGTATTAGGGCTCACTGTCCTCGTCTTCCTTTTGTTCTTCTGGGACGTTCGAAACAGCCGGGAACCTAATGGGATTCGTAACAATATAGTTCTAGTTACCTTCTGCAGGTGGGGCATCCTTCTTCTCTTCCTCTACAGCAGGTGCTGGGGCTTCTGGGGCAGGAGCTGGAGCAGGAGCCGGAGCAGGAGCTGGAGCAGGGGCCGCAGCAGGAGCCGCAGCAGGAGCCGCAGCAGCTTTGCCTTTAGCTACAGTTTGTGTAATAGAAATGGGGGTTAATTTGCTGCAGCAGAAATGTTTGGGCTGCAATAAAATCTAAAGTTCTGTCTCTTACACTGACAACTAAGCTAAATGGACCCGCACCCCACAGACCCTCACACAGAGACATAAACTATGCAAGACAAGTTAGTGAGCAAACAGAGAATATTCCAGGGTTGTCAGATGGTGGTCATGCTGTTAGGTCTTGCAGAGCATGCACACAACAGGTTATGTGACTATAGAGATGTTTGAGCGACACCTAAGAATGGGCCCCGCTATAGGAAGGAGCCGAAGCCTCGAGACAGTCGATCATTGGTAAGTCCAGACATTCCAGGACTGTACATCATGTTTAACTCCAACAAGATTTCTAGAAGCTTCTGAGCTCCAGTGCAAAATGGCAAACTGGATCCCACCTGCCATGTATAAGACTGGTGGCTCCTCGCCGAGAGGTCTTATAGAGAAGAAGACAGATGATGGCAGAGCAAAGACTGAACAGCCCCACGTTATGTAACCAGACTTGGATGTCATCGAGCCGTAGTGGACTACGCACACTGCTCGAGACCACAGGACATAGAAGCATCGGATTTTTCTTAGAAGACACCCCTAAAAATGAGCTGATCTCAAGGTGTCCTGTGCCTGGAACCCCCAAAGATCAGCTAGGTGATGGATGGAAGAACAAACGCTAGATTGGGCAGGAGAAACCACAAATGGTAGATGAGTATTCCTTCTAGTGAGTCAGAATCATGGAAATACCGTGGCAGCTTCTGACATCTCAAAATGATGTCTAACCCTCAGAGAAGCAGGAGGAAGTCAGCATTGTTAACTGCCAGCCCTACTGACTGTTTCAGTCATACTCACTGCCATATAGGAGATTAGGAATCCTACCCTGCCCCGACAGCTGCCCCGGAGCTAAAGATGGGCAAGGCTCATAAACACGCTATCAGAAAAGTTGCTTTTCTGTCCCGGGATAGGATTGCAGTCATAACGGGAATACCCTGATCGTAAATCCTTTAACTCATTAACTACAGGTTTAGAGTTCACAAACCGGGTCCAAAAGAACGGAGCTAAAAATGGCCAAGTCGATCTGCCAGTTATACCTAATATGAGAGGCATGTGAACTACATCTCTGCTAATGGGGCAGGAAGAGGAAGTTGGAACAGAGCAATGGTCTGCAGATTTCTAGAAGAGTTTCGAAGCGTATACATGTATATATAGCACAGAAAGTAAAAGGAATACTGAGCAAAAGAGGAAGTTCAAGATTCTGATGGTGCAAGCAACTTTTGGGTTGATGTGTTGGTTTATCTTAGGAAAAATAAGTTCCCCCCCCCCCCACGTTTTGGCCCCTGTCATCACCATGTCTCCAGGACTCCATTTGGATAAGCTTTATTGAGACGTCTTTTCCAGTATATCTGAGTAGCTATCTGTGGTCACAATGGTCACCATTTACAAGTATTGTCTTCTTTTTAGCTGTTTTCTATTCAATGTGATGTCTTTATGGACTGCAGAGCCTTGTGAGGACACTGGAGACACCCGCAGGAGACTAAAGACACCCGCAGGAGACTGAAGACACCCACAGGAGACTGAAGACTCCCACAGGAGACTGAAGACACCCGCAGGAGACTGGAAACACCTGCAGGACACAGGAAACACCTGCAGGACACTGAAGACACCCGCAGGAGACTGAAGACACCCGCAGGAGACTGAAGACACCCACAGGAGACTGAAGACACCCGCAGGAGACTGGAAACACCTGCAGGACACTGAAGACACTTGCAGGAGACTGGAGACACCCGCAGGAGACTGGAAACACCTGCAGGACACTGAAGACACCCGCAGGAGACTGAAGACATCCGCAGGAGACTGAAGACACCCACAGGAGACTGAAGACACCCGCAGGAGACTGAAGACACCCACAGGAGACTGAAGACACCCGCAGGAGACTGGAAACACCTGCAGGACACTGAAGACACCCGCAGGAGACTGAAGACACCCGCAGGACACTGAAGACACTTGCAGGAGACTGAAGACACCCACAAGAGACTGAAGACACCTGCAGGACACGGGAAACACCTGCAGGACACTGAAGACACTTGCAGGAGACTGGAGACACCCGCAGGACACTGGAGACACCCGCAGGAGACTGAAGACACCCGCAGGACACTGGAGACACCCACAGGACACTGAAGACACTTGCAGGAGACTGGAGACACCCGCAGGAGACTGAAGACACCCGGAGGAGACTGGAAACACCTGCAGGACACTGAAGACACCCGCAGGAGACTGAAGACACCCGCAGGACACTGGAGACACCTGCAGGAGACTGGAGACACCCGCAGGACACTGAAGACACCTGCAGGAGACTGAAGACACCTGCAGGAGACTGAAGACACCCACAGGAGACTGAAGACACCCACAGGACACTGAAGACACCTGCAGGAGACTGAAGACACCTGCAGGACACTGAAGACACCCACAGGAGACTGAAGACACCCGCAGGACACTGAAGACACTTGCAGGAGACTGAAGACACCCACAGGAGACTGAAGACACCTGCAGGACACGGGAAACACCTGCAGAACACTGAAGACACTTGCAGGAGACTGGAGACACCCGCAGGACACTGGAGACACCCGCAGGAGACTGAAGACACCCGCAGGACACTGGAGACACCCGCAGGACACTGGAGACACCCACAGGACACTGAAGACACTTGCAGGAGACTGGAGACACCTGCAGGACACTGAAGACACCCGCAGGAGACTGAAGACACCCACAGGAGACTGAAGACACCCACAGGACATTGGAGACACCCACAGGACACTGAAGACACTTGCAGGAGACTGGAGACACCTGCAGGACACTGAAGACACCCGCAGGAGACTGAAGACACCCGCAGGACACTGAAGACACTTGCAGGAGACTGAAGACACCCACAGGAGACTGAAGACACCTGCAGGACACGGGAAACACCTGCAGGACACTGAAGACACTTCCAGGAGACTGGAGACACCCGCAGGACACTGGAGACACCCACAGGAGACTGAAGACACCCGCAGGACACTGGAGACACCCACAGGACACTGAAGACACTTGCAGGAGACTGGAGACACCCGCAGGAGACTGAAGACACCCGCAGGAGACTGGAAACACCTGCAGGACACTGAAGACACCCGCAGGAGACTGAAGACACCCGCAGGACACTGGAGACACCTGCAGGAGACTGGAGACACCCGCAGGACACTGAAGACACCTGCAGGAGACTGAAGACACCCGCAGGAGACTGAAGACACCCACAGGAGACTGAAGACACCCACAGGACACTGAAGACACCTGCAGGAGACTGAAGACACCTGCAGGAGACTGAAGACACCCACAGGAGACTGAAGACACCCGCAGGACACTGAAGACACTTGCAGGAGACTGAAGACACCCACAGGAGACTGAAGACACCTGCAGGACACGGGAAACACCTGCAGAACACTGAAGACACTTGCAGGAGACTGGAGACACCCGCAGGACACTGGAGACACCCGCAGGAGACTGAAGACACCCGCAGAACACTGGAGACACCCGCAGGAGACTGAAGACACTTGCAGGAGACTGGAGACACCTGCAGGACACTGAAGACACCCGCAGGAGACTGAAGACACCCACAGGAGACTGAAGACACCCACAGGACATTGGAGACACCCACAGGACACTGAAGACACTTGCAGGAGACTGAAGACACCCACAGGACACTGAAGACACCCGCAGGACACTGAAGACACCCGCAGGACACTGAAGACACTTGCAGGAGACTGAAGACACCCACAGGACACTGAAGACACCCGCAGGAGACTGGAGACACCTGCAGGACACTGAAGACACCAGCAGGACACTGAAGACACCCGCAGGAGACTGGAGACACCTGCAGGACACTGAAGACACCCGCAGGACACTGGAGACACCCGCAGGAAGACACATGATCTGCTACAGGATTATCGGTCATTTCAGAAAAAAAGGGAAAAATTTTAACAAATTATTAAAACTATTTTTGTGGGTAAAAGCGCGGGCTATGGTGAGTTGTTGGTGCTTTGGCCCTGGGTAGAAGGAGGGGGCGACATAAAGAGTCATCGTTGGAACTCCTCAAATGAAATTTATTGCCACATCAGACAGACATGACTTGAAGCTCCAGTGCACATGAATCTATGACAACAGCAGCGGAG
Source organism: Leptodactylus fallax (assembly GCA_947044405.1). NCBI lineage: Eukaryota > Metazoa > Chordata > Amphibia > Anura > Leptodactylidae > Leptodactylus > Leptodactylus fallax. The sequence continues at coordinate 39,980 of CAMRHE010001039.1, read as the reverse complement.
CTTTTAGGTCAAGTCAGGGAGCCCAGACACCTTCAGTAGCTGTCTGCAACAGGCATACATATGCAAGTTCTGCTCAGCCAAGTGTGCATGTGTTCTCAATAGAGAGAGGAGAGGTGGCAGCAGCAGCTTTTCTTCCCGGAATACAAAGGATTGGGCATGAGGAAATTTGACTTGCCAGGGCATGAGATGAGAGGCTCCCACACACATAAAGCAGCCAGAGGGTCTTTTGGTGGGTTTGGCCACCTTTTCTTCTCTGTATGGGGGTATTTAGGTTCTTTGGTGCCACCACAATCTTTGCGGCTGCTGCTATAATTACACCCCAGTGCCAGTTACATGATCAGGAACAGGTTTGTGTAGCCTTAGTGGTGCCTCGATGACCAGGTTCGTGAGGAGACTGTTCGTGAGGACATGCAATAAGCCGTGATAGGATTGTGGCTCAGAGACCAAACCTTGAATACTCTGAGCACAACACTCCTTGTCATGTACTCAACTCAACACTGATACCCGAGTGCCAGCCTCAAAGTACCCCTTATACTGCCAGTCTTATACTGCCAACCATCCACTAGTACCCGGCTGATAGTACCAACTATTCACTGGTGCCCCTAGTGCCAGGCTGATAGTACCAACTATTCACTGGTGCCCCTAGTGCCAGGCTGATAGTACCAACTATTCACTGGTACCCATAGTGCCAGGCTGATAGTACCAACTATTCACTGGTGCCCCTAGTGCCAGGTTGATAGTACCAACTATTCACTGGTGCCCCTAGTGCCAGGCTGATAGTACCAACTATTCACTGGTGCCCCTAGTGCCAGGCTGATAGTACCAACTATTCACTGGTGCCCCTAGTGCCAGGCTGATAGTACCAACTATTCACTGGTGCCCCTAGTGCCAGGCTGATAGTACCAACTATTCACTGGTGCCCCTAGTGCCAGGCTGATAGTACCAACTATTCACTGGTACCCATAGTGCCAGGCTGAAAGTACCAATTATTCACTGGTGCCCCTAGTGCCAGGCTGATAGTACCAACTATTCACTGGTACCCCTAGTGCCAGGCTGATAGTACCAACTATTCACTGGTGCCCCTAGTGCCAGGCTGATAGTACCAACTATTCACTGGTGCCCCTAGTGCCAGGCTGATAGTACCAACTATTCACTGGTGCCCCTAGTGCCAGGCTGATAGTACCAACTATTCACTGGTACCCATAGTGCCAGGCTGATAGTACCAACTATTCACTGGTGCCCCTAGTGCCAGGCTGATAGTACCAACTATTCACTGGTACCCCTAGTGCCAGGCTGATAGTACCAACTATTCACTGGTGCCCCTAGTGCCAGGCTGATAGTACCAACTATTCACTGGTGCCCCTAGTGCCAGGCTGATAGTACCAACTATTCACTGGTGCCCCTAGTGCCAGGCTGATAGTACCAACTATTCACTGGTACCCATAGTGCCAGGCTGATAGTACCAACTATTCACTGGTGCCCCTAGTGCCAGGCTGATAGTACCAACTATTCACTGGTACCCATAGTGCCAGGCTGATAGTACCAACTATTCACTGGTGCCCCTAGTGCCAGGCTGATAGTACCAACTATTCACTGGTACCCCTAGTGCAAGGCTGATAGTACCAACTATTCACTGGTGCCCCTAGTGCCAGGCTGATAGTACCAACTATTCACTGGTGCCCCTAGTGCCAGGCTGATAGTACCAACTATTCACTGGTACCCATAGTGCCAGGCTGATAGTACCAACTATTCACTGGTACCCCTAGTGCAAGGCTGATAGTACCAACTATTCACTGGTGCCCCTAGTGCCAGGCTGATAGTACCAACTATTCACTGGTGCCCCTAGTGCCAGGCTGATATCACCAACTATTCACTGGTGCCCCTAGTGCCAGGCTGATAGTACCAACTATTCACTGGTGCCCCTAGTGCCAGGCTGATAGTACCAACTATTCACTGGTGCCCCTAGTGCCAGGCTGATAGTACCAACTATTCACTGGTGCCCCTAGTGCCAGGCTGATAGTACCAACTATTCACTGGTGCCCCTAGTGCCAGGCTGATAGTACCAACTATTCACTGGTACCCATAGTGCCAGGCTGATAGTACCAACTATTCACTGGTGCCCCTAGTGCCAGGCTGATAGTACCAACTATTCACTGGTGCCCCTAGTGCCAGGCTGATAGTACCAACTATTCACTGGTGCCCCTAGTGCCAGGCTGATAGTACCAACTATTCACTGGTACCCCTAGTGCCAGGCTGATAGTACCAACTATTCACTGGTGCCCCTAGTGCCAGGCTGATAGTACCAACTATTCACTGGTGCCCCTAGTGCCAGGCTGATAGTACCAACTATTCACTGGTGCCCCTAGTGCCAGGCTGATAGTACCAACTATTCACTGGTACCCATAGTGCCAGGCTGATAGTACCAACTATTCACTGGTGCCCCTAGTGCCAGGCTGATATCACCAATTATTCACTGGTGCCCCTAGTGCCAGGCTGATAGTACCAACTATTCACTGGTGCCCCTAGTGCCAGGCTGATAGTACCAACTATTCACTGGTGCCCCTAGTGCCAGGCTGATAGTACCAACTATTCACTGGTGCCCCTAGTGCCAGGCTGATAGTACCAACTATTCACTGGTACCCATAGTGCCAGGCTGATAGTACCAACTATTCACTGGTGCCCCTAGTGCCAGGCTGATAGTACCAACTATTCACTGGTACCCATAGTGCCAGGCTGATAGTACCAACTATTCACTGGTGCCCCTAGTGCCAGGCTGATAGTACCAACTATTCACTGGTACCCCTAGTGCAAGGCTGATAGTACCAACTATTCACTGGTGCCCCTAGTGCCAGGCTGATAGTACCAACTATTCACTGGTGCCCCTAGTGCCAGGCTGATAGTACCAACTATTCACTGGTACCCATAGTGCCAGGCTGATAGTACCAACTATTCACTGGTGCCCCTAGTGCCAGGCTGATATCACCAATTATTCACTGGTGCCCCTAGTGCCAGGCTGATAGTACCAACTATTCACTGGTGCCCCTAGTGCCAGGCTGATAGTACCAACTATTCACTGGTGCCCCTAGTGCCAGACTGATAGTACCAACTATTCACTGGTGCCCCTAGTGCCAGGCTGATAGTACCAACTATTCACTGGTACCCATAGTGCCAGGCTGATAGTACCAACTATTCACTGGTGCCCCTAGTGCCAGGCTGATAGTACCAACTATTCACTGGTGCCCCTAGTGCCAGGCTGATAGTACCAACTATTCACTGGTGCCCCTAGTGCCAGGCTGATAGTACCAACTATTTACTGGTACCCCTAGTGCCAGGCTGATAGTACCAACTATTCACTGGTACCCATAGTGCCAGGCTGATAGTACCAACTATTCACTGGTGCCCCTAGTGCCAGGCTGATAGCACCAACTATTCACTGGTGCCCCTAGTGCCAGGCTGATAGTACCAACTATTCACTGGTGCCCCTAGTGCCAGGCTGATAGTACCAACTATTCACTGGTACCCATAGTGCCAGGCTGATAGTACCAACTATTCACTGGTGCCCCTAGTGCCATGCTGATAGTACCAACCATCCACCGGTGCCCCTAGTGCCAGGCTGATAGTACCAACTATTCACTGGTGCCACTAGTGCCAGGCTGATAGTACCAACTATTCACTGGTGCCCCTAGTGCCAGGCTGATAGTACCAACTATTCACTGGTGCCCCTAGTGCCAGGCTGATAGTACCAACTATTCACTGGTGCCCCTAGTGCCAGGCTGGTAGTACCAACTATTCACTGGTGCCCCTAGTGCCAGGATGATATCACCAACTATTCACTGGTGCCCCTAGTGCCAGGCTGTGTAAACTTTCACTGGTGCCCCTAGTGACAGGCTGATAGTACCAACTATTCACTGGTGCCCCTAGTGCCAGGCTGGTAGTACCAACTATTCACTGGTGCCCCTAGTGCCAGGCTGATAGTACCAACCATCTACTGGTGCCCCTAATGCCAGCCTCATAGTGTCCCCCATATTGCCAATCATCTACTTGTCCCCATAGTGCCAACTTCAGTGTCCCTCATACTGCCAACCATCCATTGGTGCCCATAGTACCAGCCTCACCATGAAGCACCATGTTCCATGCTCCCACAGTGAGTCAGTAGTTAGGGTGTCACATGTGTGTAGCATGTCATTAGAGACAGAAGTGTCTACAATAAAAGCGCCATGACAGTGAGATGCCTGGGCTCTGTGTGTGAATACAATCCAAATTAGCAATTGTGCCATAACGTGACCCTAGTCTGTAGTTTACGCTGGTGAAAATCAGGTGGTTAGAAAGGAAAAGTAGGAAATATTATATCTGGAAAATGAAATAAAACTAATCCTAATTTTCCATAGGATATGCCATCAATATCAGATGGGTGGGGTCTGACTCCTGGCATGTAGCTGATCAGCCATTTGTAGGGGCTATGGTAGTCGTGCAAGTGCTGCAGCCTCATCAGTGGTCCTTCTACTTGCTCCCCATCTTACGGGGGTTGGTGGTGCAGGGTATGGGATGAAGCTGCAATATCCTGCTCCACCGTTCCTATAGACGGACATAATCGATGAAAAGGTCGCAGTACTCACATAAACTCTGTGGCGCCCACAAACAGCTGGTGGGCAGGGGTGCTGAGATTTGGAGCCCTATTGGTCTGATATTGATAACCTATCCTAAGCCAGCAATAGCCGGATCCCAGAATATCCTTTATCACCCTGATATATTAGACCAATACTTTATAGATTGAGGATATGGATGGGAGGTTTTACACTTTTTAGTTCCTACCTGGTTCCTTTACTTTGAGCTCGAACTTCACCTTTGAGGTTCCGGCAATGACGGCGTAGACGACTTCATCCTCAGCGCTAGCATTGTTGATGGTCAAGGAGTGGATTTTGCCGTCCGCTCTGATGATGTACTTGTCACTAGCGGCGACGTCTACATTATTTCTCTGCCACCTCACCCTAAGACCAGCTTTCTCTATCTCAGCCTCAAAGGTAACAGAATCTCCCACCACAACCTCAGAAGATTTTGGCTTCTTGACAAAAGCTGTGCACAAAAGTGAGCAAAAAGTAGGGGAGTAAAACTCTCAATATGTACAGCGAGGACTAAAGGTGAGAGAAAGACTCTGGAAGAAGGAAACTTATGGAAGTATTGTAAGAATCTTGTCATAAAAGGGAATCTGTCACATTATATATGATGTTATGCACTCTGTTTTAACTATATGAGCTTTGAAGCCACGTCTCCATTCCCTGCAGTCTCCATTCCCTGCAGTCTCCATTCCCCGCTGTCTCCATTCCCTGCTGTCTCCATTCCCTGCAGTCTCCATTCCCCGCAGTCTCCATTCCCTGCAGTCTCCATTCCCCACTGTCTCCATTCCCTGCTGTCTCCATTCCCCGCTGTCTCCATTCCCTGCTGTCTCCATTCCCTGCAGTCTCCATTCCCCACTGTCTCCATTCCCTGCTGTCTCCATTCCCTGCTGTCTCCATTCCCTGCAGTCTCCATTCCCCACTGTCTCCATTCCCTGCTGTCTCCATTCCCCACTGTCTCCATTCCCTGCTCCCCATTCCCTGCAGTCTCCATTCCCCACTGTCTCCATTCCCCGCTGTCTCCATTCACCACTGTCTCCATTCCCTGCTGTCTCCATTCCCTGCAGTCTCCATTCCCCACTGTCTCCATTCCCTGCTGTCTCCTCCATTCCCTGCAGTCTCCATTTCCCGCTGTCTCCATTCCCCGCTGTCTCCATTCCCTGCTGTCTCCATTCCCTGCAGTCCCCATTCCCTGCAGTCTCCATTCCCCGCTGTCTCCATTCCCCGCTGTCTCCATTCCCCGCTGTCTCCATTCCCCGCTGTCTCCATTCCCCGCTGTCTCCATTCCCTGCAGTCTCCATTCCCTGCTGTCTCCATTCCCTGCAGTCTCCATTCCCTGCTGTCTCCATTCCCCGCTGTCTCCATTCCCCGCTGTCTCCATTCCCTGCAGTCTCCATTCCCTGCAGTTTCCATTCCCCGCTGTCTCCATTCCCCACTGTCTCCATTCCCTGCAGTCTGTCTCCATTCCCTGCTGTCTCCATTCCCCGCTGTCTCCATTCCCTGCAGTCTGTCTCCATTCCCTGCAGTCTCCATTCCCCGCTGTCTCCATTCCCCGCAGTCTCCATTCTCCGCAGCCTCCATTCCCTGCAGTCTCCATTCCCTGCAGTCTGTCTCCATTCCCTGCAGTCTCCATTCCCCGCAGTCTCCATTCCCCGCAGTCTCCATTCCCTGCAGTCTCCATTCCCTGCAGTCTCCATTCCCTGCTGTCTCCATTCCCCGCTGTCTCCATTCCCCGCTGTCTCCATTCCTGCAGTCTCCATTTCCCGCAGTCTGTCTCCATTCCCTGCTGTCTCCATTCCCTGCTGTCTCCATTACCTGCAGTCTCCATTCCCCACTGTCTCCATTCCCCGCTGTCTCCATTCCCCGCTGTCTCCATTCCCCGCTGTCTCCATTCCTGCAGTCTCCATTTCCCGCAGTCTGTCTCCATTTCCCGCAGTCTGTCTCCATTCCCTGCTGTCTCCATTCCCTGCTGTCTCCATTCCCTGCTGTCTCCATTACCTGCAGTCTCCATTCCCCACTGTCTCCATTCCCTGCAGTCTGTCTCCATTCCCTGCAGTCTGTCTCCATTCCCCACTGTCTCCATTCCCCACTGTCTGTCTCCATTCCCTGCAGTCTCCATTCCCTGCAGTCTCCATTCCCCACAGTCTCCATCCCCGCAGTCTCCATTCCCTGCGTCTCCATTCCCTGCGTCTCCATTCCCCGCTGTCTCCATTCCCTGCAGTCTCCATTCCCTGCTGTCTCCATTCCCTGCTGTCTCCATTCCCTGCTGTCTCCATTCCCTGCAGTCTCCATTCCCCCTGTCTCCATTCCCTGCGTCTGTCTCCATTCCCTGCTGTCTCCATTCCCCCTGTCTCCATTCCCCCTGTCTGTCTCCTTCCCTGCAGTCTCCATTCGCTGCGTCTCCATTCCCCCTGTCTCCTTCCCCCTGTCTGTCTCTTTCCCTGCGTCTCCTTCCCTGCGTCTCCTTCCCTGCGTCTCCTTCCCTGCGTCTCCTTCCCGCTGTCTCCTTCCCTGTTGTCTCCTTCCCTGCTGTCTCCTTCCCCGCTTCTCCATTCCCCCTGTCTCCTCCCTGCGTCTCCTTCCCTGCTGTCTCCTTCCCTGCTGTCTCCTTCCCCGCTGTCTCCTTCCTGCGTCTCCATTCCCCCTGTCTCCATTCCCTGCGTCTGTCTCCATTCCCTGCTGTCTCCATTCCCCGCTGTCTCCTTCCCCCTGTCTCCATTCCCTGCGTCTGTCTCCATTCCCTGCGTCTCCTTCCCTGCAGTCTCCATTCTCTGCGTCTCCATTCCCTGCGTCTCCATTCCCTGCTGTCTCCATCCCCGCTGTCTCCATTCCCGCTGTCTCCATTCCCTGCAGTCTGTCTCCATTCCCTGCAGTCTGTCTCCATCCCCGCTGTCTCCATTCCCTGCAGTCTGTCTCCATTCCCTGCAGTCTCCATTCTCTGCAGTCTCCATTCCCTGCAGTCTCCATTCCCTGCTGTCTCCATTCCCCGCTGTCTCCATTCCCCGCTGTCTCCATTCCCTGCAGTCTCCATTCCCTGCTGTCTCCATTCCCCGCTGTCTCCATTCCCCGCTGTCTCCATTCCCTGCAGTCTGTCTCCATTCCCTGCAGCCTGTCTCCATTCCCCGCTGTCTCCATTCCCTGAAGTCTGTCTCCATTCCCTGCAGTCTCCATTCCCTGCAGTCTGTCTCCATTCCCTGCAGTCTCCATTCTCTGCAGTCTCCATTCCCTGCAGTCTCCATTCCCTGCTGTCTCCATTCCCCGCTGTCTCCATTCCCCGCTGTCTCCATTCCCCGCTGTCTCCATTCCCTGCTATCTCCATTCCCCGCTGTCTCCATTCCCTGCAGTCTCCATTCTCCGCTGTCTCCATTCCCTGCTGTCTGCATTCCCCGCAGTCTGTCTCCATTCCCTGCAGTCTCCATTCCCTGCTGTCTCCATTCCCTGCAGTCTGCATTCCCTGCTGTCTCCATTCCCTGCTGTCTCCATTCCCTGCAGTCTGTCTCCATTCCCTGCAGTCTCCATTCCCCGCAGTCTGTCTCCATTCCCTGCTGTCTCCATTCCCTGCAGTCTCCATTCCCCGCTGTCTCCATTCCCTGCTGTCTGCATTCCCCGCAGTCTCTCTCCATTCCCTGCAGTCTCCATTCCCTGCAGTCTCCATTCCCTGCTGTTTCCATTCCCTGCAGTCTGCATTCCCTGCTGTCTCCATTCCCTGCTGTCTCCATTCCCTCCAGTCTGTCTCCATTCCCTGCAGTCTCCATTCCCTGCTGTCTCCATTCCCCGCAGTCTCCATTCCCTGCTGGTTCCTCTCCCCTTCTTTCTCACCTGACCCTTCCTTGCAGTCTCTGATTCTATCTCTGTATTCCCACACCCCTATTTACACCTGATACAAATGAAACAAATGTATTCCTAGTTAGTATAAATGTGAGGCCTCAGGTCATTTTGCATCTTCCAAGTGCAGCTTCTAAGTGTATAGACCAGAAATAGGCCAGAAGGGAACTGAAGGGAACAACAACCCACTAAAAAACAAAACCTACAGAAATGCTTCTCACTATAATCACTGTTGTTCTTCACACACTTGTAAAAATCGCTCTACCACCCCAAACCAGCCATGTCACTAAGAATATCTTTATCTCTCCATCTATCCTACCCCACCATCTGCCCTTCTCTGCACAGCTACTCGCACACCTACAAGCCCCAGACACACACAACCTCCCCCGCACTCTCTCCTCCTTACACCTGCTATCCCTCTCCCGGCTACTCCTCACTTCTGGCCACATCTCCTAATCCTGGACCGCCCAGCACCTCCCTGCTGTCAGATCTCTCCACACAACCGGCATCAAGCCTCACTTCTCTGTCCTCCTCCTCCTCTTCTGTCCTCCTCCTCCTCGACCTCTCCTCTGCCTTTGACACAGTCGACCATTCCCTCCTGTTACATACTCTCTCATCCCTCAGCATCTCAGACCTGGCCCTTTCCTGTATCTCCTCATACCTCACCAACCGCACATTCAGCATCTCCCACTCACTCACCACCTCCCCACCTCGCCCTCTGTCTGTAGGTGTCCCCCAAGGCACCATAGAATTAATACAATAATGTACAGAGCACCAAGGGATTAATATAATAATGTACAGACCATGAAATGGTGCTATATAAATAAATAATAACAATAATAATTATGTACATGCAGCAGGTTATAGAGCAGATTGTACATAGTGTCCTATCTACAGGTTATAGAGCAGATTGTACATAGTGTCCTATCTACAGGTTATAGAGCAGATTGTACATAGTGTCCTATCTACAGGTTATAGAGCAGATTGTACATAGTGTCCTATCTACAGGTTATAGAGCAGATTGTACATAGTGTCCTCCTATCTACAGGTTATAGAGCAGATTGTACATAGTGTCCTATCTACAGGTTATAGAGCAGATTGTACATAGTGTCCTATCTACAGGTTATAGAGCAGATTGTACATAGTGTCCTATCTACAGGTTATAGAGCAGATTGTACATAGTGTCCTATCTACAGGTTATAGAGCAGATTGTACACAGTGTCCTATCTACAGGTTATAGAGCAGATTGTACATAGTGTCCTATCTACAGGTTATAGAGCAGATTGTACATAGTGTCCTATCTACAGGTTATAGAGCAGATTGTACATAGCGTCCTATCTACAGGTTATAGAGCAGATTGTACACAGTGTCCTATCTACAGGTTATAGAGCAGATTGTACATAGTGTCCTATCTACAGGTTATAGAGCAGACAGTACATAGTGTCCTATCTACAGGTTATAGAGCAGATTGTACATAGTGTCCTATCTACAGGTTATAGAGCAGATTGTACATAGTGTCCTATCTACAGGTTATAGAGCAGATTGTACATAGTGTCCTATCTACAGGTTATAGAGCAGATTGTACATAGTGTCCTATCTACAGGTTATAGAGGGGATTGTACATAGTGTCCTATCTACAGGTTATAGAGCAGATTGTACATAGTGTCCTATCTACAGGTTATAGAGCAGATTGTACATAGTGTCCTATCTACAGGTTATAGAGCAGATTGTACATAGTGTCCTATCTACAGGTTATAGAGCAGATTGTACATAGTGTCCTCCTATCTACAGGTTATAGAGCAGATTGTACATAATGTCCTATCTACAGGTTATAGAACAGGAGGGGCAGATTGTACATAGTGTCCTATCTACAGGTTATAGAGCAGATTGTACATAGTGTCCTATCTACAGGTTATAGAGCAGATTGTACATAGCGTCCTATCTACAGGTTATAGAGCAGATTGTATATAGCGTCCTATCTACAGGTTATAGAGCAGATTGTACATAGTGTCCTATCTACAGGTTATAGAGCGGATTGTACATAGTGTCCTATCTACAGGTTATACAGCAGATTGTACATAGTGTCCTATCTACAGGTTATAGAGCAGGAGGAGCAGATTGTACATAGTGTCCTATCTACAGGTTATAGAGCAGATTGTACATAGTGTCCTATCTACAGGTTATAGAGCAGATTGTACATAGTGTTCTATCTACAGGCTATAGAGCAGATTCTACATAGTGTCCTATCTACAGGTTATAGAGCAGATTGTACATAGTGTCCTATCTACAGGTTATAGAGCAGACTGTAAATAGTGTCCTATCTACAGGTTATAGAGCAGGAGGAGCAGATTGTACATAGTGTCCTATCTACAGGTTATAGGGTAGATTGTACATAGTGTCCTATCTACAGGTTATAGAGCAGATTGTACATAGTGTCCTATCTACAGGTTATAGAGCAGATTATACATAGCGTCCTATCTACAGGTTATAGAGCAGATTGTACATAGCGTCCTATCTACAGGTTATAGAGCAGATTGTACATAGTGTCCTATCTACAGGTTATAGAGCAGATTGTACATAGCGTCCTATCTACAGGTTATAGATCAGATTGTACATAGTGTCCTATCTATAGGTTATAGAGCAGATTGTACATAGTGTCCTATCTACAGGTTATAGAGCAGATTGTACATAGTGTCCTATCTACAGGTTATAGAGCAGATTGTACATAGTGTCCTATCTACAGGTTATAGAGCAGATTGTACATAGTGTCCTATCTACAGGTTATAGAGCAGATTATACATAGTGTCCTATCTACAGGTTATAGAGGAGCAGATTGCACATAGTGTCCTATCTACAGGTTATAGAGAAGGAGGAGCAGATTGTACATAGTGTCCTATCTACAGGTTATAGAGCAGATTGTACATAGTGTCCTATCTACAGGTTATAGAGCAGATTGTACATGGTGTCCTATCTACAGGTTATAGAGCAGATTGTACATATTGTCCTATCTACAGGTTATAGAGCAGATTGTACATAGTGTCCTCTCTGCAGGTTATAGAGCGGATTGTACATAGTGTCCTATCTACAGGTTATAGAGCAGATTGTACATAGTGTCCTATCTACAGGTTATAGACCAGATTGTACATAATGTCCTATCTACAGGTTATAGACCAGATTGTACATAATGTCCTATCTACAGGTTATAGAGCAGATTGTACATAGTGTCCTATCTACAGGTTATAGAGCAGGAGGAGCAGATTGTACATAGTGTCCTATCTACTGATTATAGAGCAGATTGTACATAGTGTCCTATCTACAGGTTATAGAGCAGATTGTACATAGTGTCCTATCTACAGGTTATAGAGCAGGAGGGGCAGATTGTACATAGTGTCCTATCTACAGGTTATAGAGCAGATTGTACATAGTGTCCTATCTACAGGTTATAGAGCAGATTGTACATAGTGTCCTATCTACAGGTTATAGAGCAGATTATACATAGTGTCCTATCTACAGGTTATAGAGGAGCAGATTGTACATAGTGTCCTATCTACAGGTTATAGAGCAGATTATACATAGTGGCCTATCTACAGGTTATAGAGCAGATTGTACATAGTGTCCTATCTACAGGTTATAGAGCAGACTGTACATAGTGTCCTATCTACAGGTTATAGAGCAGGAGGAGCAGATTGTACATAGTGTCCTATCTACAGGTTATAGGGTAGATTGTACATAGTGTCCTATCTACAGGTTATAGAGCAGATTGTACATAGTGTCCTATCTACAGGTTATAGAGCAGATTATACATAGCGTCCTATCTACAGGTTATAGAGCAGATTGTACATAGTGTCCTATCTACAGGTTATAGAGGGCAGATTGTACATAGTGTCCTATCTACAGGTTATAGAGCAGATTGTACACAGTGTCCTATCTACAGGTTATAGAGCAGATTGTACATAGTGTCCTATCTACAGGTTATAGAGCAGATTGTACACAGTGTCCTATCTACAGGTTATAGAGCAGATTGTACATAGTGTCCTATCTACAGGTTATAGAGCAGATTGTACATAGTGTCCTATCTACAGGTTATAGAGCGGATTGCACATAGTGTCCTATCTACAGGTTATAGAGCAGATTGTACATAGTGTCCTATCTACAGGTTATAGAGCACATTGTACATAGCGTCCTATCTACAGGTTATAGAGCAGATTGTACATAGTGTCCTATCTACAGGTTATAGAGCAGATTGTACATAGTGTCCTATCTACAGGTTATAGAGCAGATTGTACACAGTGTCCTATCTACAGGTTATAGAGCAGATTGTACATAGTGTCCTATCTACAGGTTATAGAGCAGATTGTACATAGTGTCCTATCTACAGGTTATAGAGCAGATTGTACATAGTGTCCTATCTACAGGTTATAGAGCAGATTGTACATAGTGTCCTATCTACAGGTTATAGAGCAGATTGTACATAGTGTCCTATCTACAGGTTATAGAGCAGATGGTACATAGTGTCCTATCTACAGGTTATAGAGCAGATTGTACATAGTGTCCTATCTACAGGTTATAGAGCAGATTGTACATAGTGTCCTATCTACAGGTTATAGAGCGGATTGCACATAGTGTCCTATCTACAGGTTATAGAGCAGATTGTACATAGCGTCCTATCTACAGGTTATAGAGCAGACTGTACATAGTGTCCCATCTACAGGTTATAGAGCAGATTGTACATAGTGTCCTATCTACAGGTTATAGAGCAGATTGTAAATAATGTCCCATCTACAGGTTATAGAGCAGATTGTACATAGTGTCCTATCTACAGGTTATAGAGCAGATTGTACATAGTGTCCTATCTACAGGTTATAGAGCAGGAGGAGCAGATTGTACATAGTGTCCTATCTACAGGTTATAGAGCAGGAGGAGCAGATTGTACATAGTGTGCTATGTACAGGTTATAGAGCAGATTGTACATAGTGTCCTATCTACAGGTTATAGAGCAGATTGTACATAGTGCCCTATCTACAGGTTATAGAGCAGATTGTACATAGTGTCCTATCTACAGGTTATAGAGCAGATTGTACATAGTGTCCTATCTACAGGTTATAGAGCAGATTGTACATAGTGTCCTATCTACAGGTTATAGAGCAGATTGTACATAGTGTCCTATCTACAGGTTATAGAGCAGATTGTACATAGTGTCCTATCTACAGGTTATAGAGCAGATTGTACATAGTGTCCTATCTACAGGTTATAGAGCAGATTGTACATAGTGCCTATCACAGGTAAGGCACATTGAGTGTCCTATCTACAGGTTATAGAGCAGATTGTACATAGTGTCCTATCTACAGGTTATAGAGCAGATTGTACATAGTGTCCTATCTACAGGTTATAGAGCAGGGGGAATTGTACATAGTGTCCTATCTACAGGTTATAGAGCAGATTGTACATAGTGTCCTATCTACAGGTTATAGAGCAGATTGTACATAGTGTCCTATCTACAGGTTATAGAGCAGATTGTACATAGTGTCCTATCTACAGGTTATAGAGCAGATTGTACATAGTGTCCTATCTACAGGTTATAGAGCAGATTGTACATAGTGTCCTATCTACAGGTTATAGAGCAGATTGTACATAGTGTCCTATCTACAGGTTATAGAGCAGATTGTACATAGTGTCCTATCTACAGGTTATAGAGCAGATTGTACATCTTAAGGTTTAGAGCGGTTGTCATAGTGTCCTATCTACAGGTTATCAGCAGATGTACATAGTGTCCTATCTACAGGTTATAGAGCAGGAGGAGCAGATTGTACATAGTGTCCTATCTACAGGTTATAGAGCAGATTGTACATAGTGTCCTATCTACAGGTTATAGAGCGGATTGTACATAGTGTCCTATCTGCAGGTTATAGAGCAGATTGTACACAGTGTCCTATCTACAGGTTATAGAGCAGATTGTACATAGTGTCCTATCTACAGGTTATAGAGCAGATTGTACATAGTGTCCTATCTACAGGTTATAGAGCAGATTGTACATAGTGTCCTATCTACAGGTTATAGAGCAGATTGTACATAGCGTCCTATCTACAGGTTATAGAGCAGATTGTACATAGTGTCCATAAATCTATATATAAATCTACTTAGCGCCTTCTGCCCTGTATCATGACTCCTGCTCACCAGACTGCATGTACAATGTGATGGGTTCCCTTTAAGATGGCTATCAAAGCAATGTAGTCTCCATATACAGTATGCACCCCCTATACAATACTGTGGGCCATAGGGCCTTATACATTAGGGTGAGCATACCTTGGGGCTATATTAGGATTCTTAGAGGTGGGGTCCAGCTGTGTTGTTGGTGTCATTCTTATTCTCAGGACCCTCCTCTACACAGGAGCTCTGGCGACATCTTAATGTGGGCCATTCTCAGGGTCTAAGCTCAACACCAGCCCCAACTTGACCTTTATTATGGCATTTCCTTTCTTCTACCTATAAGCCTGCCACCGAGGATCACCTGAGAGTGATACTTAGTTCTCTCATGAAGACAAGCCCTGTCCAGGTGCCCCATGAGGCCCCCCAATGTGAGTCATAATGGAGCGGCTCCCGTTCTGATGGGCTCAAGCTGTCCACGTATGACAAGGAGGGCCAATCCTGTGAACGTCCGCCATATAACACTACGCCTCCTGTTCTATGGTCGCAAACTCCTGCCTGGCCTTGGCTTGACCCAGCAAAATCAGCCGTTTAGCGGGTTTGTATGTTCACTGCTGTGTCAGACGGGCCCACCAGGTTACCAGAGGATCCTCCGGAGGGTCCAGCAGACGACTCCCAGATCTGAGGGGTACTAGGGTCTATTTCCTAGGCGTTGTTGGGGGGTGGGCCCAGAACCATTTCATCTGGTGGGCCCAATGACCCTCAGTCTGACATCATTCCTGATAGAGATTGGGAATATTTTTAGGGGAAAAAAAATCAAACCTTCCTGACAAAGAAGTGAAGTAAAAATTGGAATTGAAACTGATGGAAATGGAATGGCCGGCCGAGCTGGAATATAAGGCAGATTGTAGGCTGCGGCTGTCTTTGGATTGTATAAAACAATATTAGTTCATATCAAGTGCCCGCAAAAACATTGCATTGACCAGTTGCAGAATAAAATAGGAAGATAATAGAGGAGGCGGAATGAAGACCCGGCCCATCATGTCTGACCTAAACCCTACTGGGTTGATCCAATAAGACTGGAATGGGGCTTTCTTTTTGTATATGTAAGTGTGTATAAGTAAGAGTATGTAGGTAAGTGTATATATGTCAGGGTGTATATATGTAAGTGAGTGTATGTATATGTAAGTGAGTGTAGGTAAGTGTGTATAAGTAAGAGTATATAGGTACAGTAAATGTGTGTAGGTAAGAGTTTATATGTAAGTGTGTATATGTAAGTGCATATATGTAAGGGTGTACATGTCAGGGTGTATAGGTAAGTGTATATATGTAAGGATGTATAGGTAAGTGTGTGTAGGTAAGTGTGTATATGTAAGGGTGTACATGTCAGGGTGTATAGGTAAGTGTATATATGTAAGGATGTATAGGTAAGTGTGTGTAGGTAAGTGTGTATATGTAAGGGTGTACATGTCAGGGTGTATAGGTAAGTGTATATATGTAAGGATGTATAGGTAAGTGTGTGTAGGTAAGTGTGTATATGTAAGGGTGTACATGTCAGGGTGTATAGGTAAGTGTATATATGTAAGGATGTATAGGTAAGTGTGTGTAGGTAAGTGTGTATATGTAAGGATGTATAGGTAAGTGTGTGTAGGTAAGTGTGTATATGTAAGGGTGTACATGTCAGGGTGTATAGGTAAGTGTGTATATGTAAGGATGTATAGGTAAGTGTGTATAGGTAAGTGCATATATGTAAGGGTGTACATGTCAGGGTGTATAGGTAAGTGTATATATGTAAGGATGTATAGGTAAGTGTGTGTAGATAAGTGCATATATGTAAGGGTGTACATGTCAGGGTGTATAGGTAAGTGTATATATGTAAGGATGTATAGGTAAGTGTGTGTAGGTAAGTGTGTATATGTAAGGATGTATAGGTAAGTGTGTATAGGTAAGTGTATATATGTAAGGGTGTACATGTCAGGGTGTATAGGTAAGTGTGTATATGTAAGGATGTATAGGTAAGTGTGTATAGGTAAGTGCATATATGTCAGGGTGTATAGGTAAGTGCATATATGTAAGGGTGTATAGGTAAGTGCATATATGTCAGGGTGTATAGGTAAGTGTATATATGTAAGGATGTATAGGTAAGTGTGTGTAGATAAGTGCATATATGTAAGGGTGTACATGTCAGGGTGTATAGGTAAGTGTATATATGTAAGGATGTATAGGTAAGTGTGTGTAGGTAAGTGTGTATATGTAAGGATGTATAGGTAAGTGTGTATAGGTAAGTGTATATATGTAAGGGTGTGACATGTCAGGGTGTATAGGTAAGTGTGTATATGTAAGGATGTATAGGTAAGTGTGTGTAGGTAAGTGTGTATATGTAAGGATGTATAGGTAAGTGTGTGTAGGTAAGTGTGTATATGTAAGGATGTATAGGTAAGTGTGTGTAGGTAAGTGTGTATATGTAAGGATGTATAGGTAAGTGTGTGTAGGTAAGTGTGTATATGTAAGGGTGTACATGTCAGGGTGTATAGGTAAGTGTATATATGTAAGGATGTATAGGTAAGTGTGTATAGGTAAGTGCATATATGTAAGGGTGTACATGTCAGGGTGTATAGGTAAGTGTATATATGTAAGGAGTGTATAGGTAAGTGTGTGTAGATAAGTGCATATATGTAGTGTATGGTGTGATGGGTACATGTCAGGGTGTACATTTGTAGGAGTGGTGTGGTGGGTGTAGGTAAGTGTATATATGTAAGGATGTATAGGTAAGTGTGTGTAGGTAAGTGTGTATATGTAAGGATGTATAGGTAAGTGTGTATAGGTAGAGTGCAGGGGTATATGTCAGGGTGTATAGGTAAGTGCGTATATGGATGTATAGGGTGTGTATAGGTAAGTGCATATATGTGTTTCAGGGTGTATAGGTAAGTGTATATATGTAAGGATGTATAGTGTGTGTGGTGGGTAGTGGATTGTGTGTGTAGGTAAGTGCATATATGTCAGGGTGTATAGGTAAGTGCATATATGTAGGGTGTATAGGTAGTGCGTATATGTCAGGGTGTATAGGTAAGTGTATATATGTAAGGATGTATAGGTAAGTGTGTGTAGGTAAGTGCGTATATGTAAGGGTGTATATGTAAGGGTGTATAGGGTTAGGTGTGTGTGGTAAGTGTATATGTGGTGTATAGGTAGTGTGTATAGGTAAGTGTATATATGTAAGGGTGTACATGTCAGGGTGTATAGGTAAGTGTGTATATGTAAGGATGTATAGGTAAGTGTGTATAGGTAAGTGCATATATGTAAGGGTGTACATGTCAGGGTGTATAGGTAAGTGTATATATGTAAGGATGTATAGGTAAGTGTGTGTAGGTAAGTGTGTATATGTAAGGATGTTGGGTGTGTAGGTAGTGTGTAAGTGGTGTATAGGTAAGTGTGTATATGTAGGGTATAGGTGTGTGTGTAGGTAAGTGCATATATGGGGTGTTTCAGGGTGTATAGGTAAGTGTATATATGTAAGGATGTATAGGTAAGTGTGTGTAGGTAAGTGCATATATGTGGGTGTCATGTCGGGTGTATAGGTAAGTGTATATATGTAAGGATGTATAGGTAAGTGTGTGTAGGTAGTGTGTATATGTGGATGTATAGGTAAGTGTGTATAGGTAAGTGTATATATGTAAGGGTGTACATGTCAGGGTGTTGGTGTGTGTATATGTAGGGTAAGTGTATATAGGTAAGTGATATATGTAGGGTGTATAGGGGTGGTGGGTGTGTGTGTGGGGTGTGGGTGGGGTGGGGTGTGGTGTGTTTTGTAGGTGTATAGGTAAGTGTGTGTAGGTAAGTGTGTATATGTAAGGATGTATAGGTAAGTGTGTATAGGTAAGTGTATATATGTATGGGTGTACATGTCAGGGTGTATAGGTAAGTGTGTATATGTAAGGATGTATAGGTAAGTGTGTGTAGGTAAGTGTGTATATGTAAGGATGTATAGGTAAGTGTGTGTAGGTAAGTGTGTATATGTAAGGATGTATAGGTAAGTGTGTGTAGGTAAGTGTGTATATGTAAGGATGTATAGGTAAGTGTGTGTAGGTAAGTGTGTATATGTAAGGGTGTACATGTCAGGGTGTATAGGTAAGTGTATATATGTAAGGATGTATAGGTAAGTGTGTGTAGGTAGTGTGGGGTGCGGGGTGTATAGGTAAGTGTATATATGTAAGGATGTGGACATATAGGTCAGGGTGTATAGGTAAGTGCATATATGTAAGGATGTATAGGTAAGTGTGTGTAGATAAGTGCATATATGTAAGGGTGTACATGGCAGGGTGTATAGGTAAGTGTATATATGTAAGGATGTATAGGTAAGTGTGTGTAGGTAAGTGCATATATGTAAGGGTGTATAGGTAAGTGTGTGTATAGGTAAGTGTATATATGTAAGGATGTATAGGTAAGTGTGTGTAGGTAAGTGTGTATATGTAAGGATGTATAGGTGGTGAAGTGCTATTGTCAGGGTGTATAGGTAAGTGCATATATGTAAGGGTGTATAGGTCAGGGCTATATGCAGGGTGGGTAAGTGTGTATATGTAAGGATGTATAGGTAAGTGTGTGTAGATAAGTGCATATATGTAAGGGTGTACATGTCAGGGTGTATAGGTAAGTGTATATATGTAAGGATGTATAGGTAAGTGTGTGTAGGTAAGTGTGTATATGTAAGGATGTATAGGTAAGTGTGTATAGGTAAGTGTATATATGTAAGGGTGTACATGTCAGGGTGTATAGGTAAGTGTGTATATGTAAGGATGTATAGGTAAGTGTGTATAGGTAAGTGCATATATGTAAGGGTGTATGCATGTCCACCACACCAGCATGTCCTTTGGGGACCCAAACCACAACCTCAGTCCCACAATGAAATGAGCTGTGCTGTACGTGACTACAGTGACCCAATGGGCCAGGAGCATCCAGAGGTAAGTCCGGACTCACCTACAGACAATGTAAACTTCCTAAACTCCTAAATAGTGCAATGGCCGGGTCTTAGATTTGGGGCCGTAAACTCCAGCAGAGTAAGACCATGCTGGTGGTTTAGAGATCCCAACCTTGGTGATAGGTTCCCTTTAACCGATATGATCTGGGCCATTGATAGCCCAAGAATGGCCATTTACCCCCTACAATTTGTGACCATTGGATTCCATAATCAAGGCCAGAGATGAGAAATGACGTCATACACGATGGGGATTCTCAGGGTGGGTGGGTGTGAATGGCATCCTAGAAATGTTATGCTCTGTAATGGGCAACTTAAAGGGAAGGGAAGTTTTTATTTATTTTTTTTATTTATTAAAGCCAGACAGTGACATCTGTGACTTTTTTCTAATCTATTTTCATTTTCTGATTGTAGATTTTTTTATTCTATTTTCTGTCCATGATTATGGGGGCGGCCATCTTGTCTAAACTTCTCCTCTGCTCTTTTAACAGCATTTAGTGATCTGCTTTACAGCAGTCTCATGGCCATAGGCAGCAATGCACCGTGCAGGGGGTGGGAAGGAGATAAGATGTGACATCATCTATTATCAGTAGTGATGTAATGATGTGTATTGGTGTTATCTATAGAGGTGTTATCTTCTATTGTAATAAAGTCTGTGATATAAATGAGATGACTGAAGCAAAGAAAATCCTTACAGAACTGGCAAATGTCCGTCTATTATTAGGCTTAGTGGCATTTGCAGGTTATTGTACTTTTTTAAACTATAGATATAGATATAGGAATAAAAACTTGGTTTAGAGAATCGGTCATTTTCTGGTGACATTCCCTTTAAAAACTAAACTAGAGCTCGTGTCTGCCGGATGTCGATGGCTTTCCTTTATTACTATGTTTGTGCCAGATGTTTCGTATAAACCGCGGCAGCGGCAACAATAATTGTCTCCACGACATGTGTAATATTAGGTATGGCAGGTTACTGGGGCAAATGGTCACTGAAATCTACGACAAGTACAAGCTGAGCGCGGTCTGGCGGAGGAGTCACAGGATCAATAACATAAAATATCCCCCCCATGAATCTCCCATAAGAAAAACACAAAAGAGACAAAAATGTCCAAACCAGTGGTGGAGGCGACAAACCTACAGGTCTGTAAAGGGTCAATGACCCCTGACCCCTCACCAATGGGTCATGTAGAATTACATGGGCCAAGTCCTGACCTCAGACCCATGGACATCCTCCAGCTCGACCCGCAGGCACCTGATGTAACAATCCCAGTGATATTGTGTCCTGAGAGGTCGCAGATGGGCTTGTTGGGCTCTTGGCAGATGAAGACGACAGGACCATCGAACCATCTAACCCCTCTGGACCGGAGGAGAAGACTATAAGGTTGTCACAACCCCAAACCTGATTATGGCAACCAAAATAGAATCTACTGACCTGATCTACACTTATGGATCCAGATATATGGCACCGCCACATGCAGTAACCCCTGACAGCAGCACAGCCAATGGGTCAGCTGTATGTATGGCTTATAGTCCCCCCCACCATATGGAGCATTATATTCACCCCCAGGGGTAATGTGGCAATGTGTCCTGGTTATTTGCTTACAAAAACATTATTACAGTCACCCCAAGAGCAGATTCTTAGAGGTTTGATAGAATATGGCGCCTGCAGTGGTTAAAGGTCATGGCGTCTAAGGTGCGGGTCTAGGGCGGACTGACCGGTAGGCCGTAGTCATGGGTTTAGGATGATGCAGATTAAAGTTTACCTTCAAGGCTTTAAAAATATATGACTATGCTCGGGGATATGGGGCCCCTGACCAAACAAATGGTAAATTATCTATAGGTCCAAATCACAAGTTATCATCTGAGCCCTCTATGGGGGTCTCCTATGACCTGGCAAACCTACTAGAATATATGCCAGCAAGTGATAGACGTTATAACTGAGGCCCGAGGGCCGAGAGGAGCGACGCACAGGGCACAGAAGTCACTGTCTTGGTAAATCACCGTCTATAGTTTCATATCTATAATAGAATCCTTATTGACAGAATTAATTCCATCTAATTATCTTCATTAATGATCCTACCAGGGGTGACAATCCTTGGCGGTAATAGCTACGTCAATGGTTCTCACCTGACCTTGAGGGCCCAGAGCACTGGGACTGCCCCTGGCCAAATACTCAGCTAAGGACCCATTCCATATGGTGGTATGACAGTGCCATGGATGTGCCCGGGGCCCCATCTTGAGACCTCAGGAGACGTCCCCCTACATTGACCCTCTATGGTCATGTACACAAAGCCTCATATTCACTTATCGCAATTAAGCAAATTTCTCAAATGACATTCATGAACCAAGTTCCACAATTTAACAAAAAAAAAGTCTATAAAACACTGACAACAATCCGACACCGACAACCACCGACCCGTATATAACCTGATCCAGGTACAACGGAGAATACAACACTCTGCAGGCACCAACAACTGCTTTGTAGTTCTCTATATGACAAAATATATCACGGAGGATCGTGAGCGGATAAAACTAATCCATGTGGCAAGTTTAGACGCCAAGATAGATCTGTCCCCAAAAACAGCAAAAAAAGAGCCACAGCCTCCTAAGAACAATCTATGATGGACCCCAAAAACACTAGGGCTCTGTTCACACAAAGACATTAGCAGCCGTGTGACGGCGTCACAGTCACATCTATTCATCTCGATTGGCCTATTCACGACAGCTTTTTGAAGGGCAGACAAAACTTAGGACGTTTGTAGTATTTTTGTCTGTTTTCTCCGAGTCTATAAAGGAGCCGTGAAAATGGCGACGGATGCAAAACGGCTTTGAAGAGTTTCCGTTTCCATGGCCGTTTTGCACCTGAATAAAGTTTAATGTGAACAGAGCTTAAGTCATCAACATAAAGAACCTCTGAAAGTTACCAAAAAACTCGGCAGAATAGAAGAAAAATAATGGCCAAGCAGAACGTGACACGTCTCACCTACGACTCTTAGAAACTCGCCCACCGGGGAGAAGGATTTTTCTATACCAATAAACCCTTTGCTTGAGACCCCACATTGTGGAAAAGAAGCTTTTTTGTGGCAGATCTTGCTGCGTTTTTAAGTGCTAAAGCCAAGAATGTCTATAAAAGGAATTGGAAGAATCTCGGAAGCTTCTTAGACTTCTCTTACACATCTTTTATACGTCTAACTTCTGCTCAATCCACTCCGGGCTTTGGCTCAAAAAAATCACAGCAAAATCTGTAACAAAAAAGCTGGTTTTCTGCAATGTGAGGCCTCAGCCTTAAAGGGCTTCTTAAAGGGTTTCTTTCCAACATGCCCAGTTAGACTGGATCGAATCTTTTTGGAACCCAGTGCCAGTATTTAGAACATGAGGGTCTTGTTACGTGTCTTCAGTGGTGCCACATCCCCAAAGAAAGCTCAAACTACAGGGGTCCCCTAATTCCCAAATGCTTGGCAATGTAATTTTTATGATATATCTTATGCTGGACAAGCCCATAAATTCCTCTAAGAATTGCCTGTATAGCAGAAGTCAGTGCTTACATCTTATCTTACAAGTCAGCTGGAGATGAGTAATTACTGGTGCTAATTGTATCACAGTCAATGTGTGTGCATATATATATATATATATATATATATATATATATATATAAATAGTGCCTACATGTGTGTATATATATATATATATATATATGTAAGATAGATGAGAAGAGTCCAAGCCCTGGCATTGCGTTGAAAGTCACAGGAAGGTCACTCATCCTCCCACCGCCCAGACCAATGTCCTACTTAATCTCCATCCTCAAGATGCTCTCATCATTCCCCATGCAGAACTTGCCATGCATTGCCCCCCTTGCCACGCCGTCACCTCCCCACACGTCCCATGTACCTGTTTTCTTAACAGGCTCGGGCATCTTGGAATAATAAAGTCCTAGAAGACGTTTGCAAGCTGCGGCAGAAGTAGCCCAGTCTGTGGCTGAGACTGGTCTGAAGCTTCTGGAATCTACAGACCCCCTTAAAAAACGTAAGATAAGGAGAACCCCCGGGTGCTCCACCCCCAGCACTCTCTCCTGTTGTCACACAGTCCTGTCACCTTCTCGGCAGCAGACCTCACTTGACAGGACATATCAGCTGGGATATATATAGCAGAGCTGCAGTGCCTTGTTGTTTGCCCCATGATCCTGGTGGTTTTGTGCAGGTTTGAAGTCTTTGCCAGACGTTACTTTCCCTATGGCACATATCTCGCCTCTTCTCCTATGAGCTCCACCACTGCCCTGCAGGGTCACTACAATGTTCTCTGGACTCGCTGATTGAAATGGCCTTGCTGAAAGCTCCTGTCATGTGCAGCTGACCTTGTATACATCATCTACATGGGGTATATGAAGTCCCGTGCGTCACCTTTCTCCTCTGCTCATGTTTATCCCAAAAGACGTGGGCAATAAAAGGGGGGAAATTTGAATAATAGTTGACGCACAGTCAATGTATCGATGGCTGTACAGCATGGACCGGTGTCGGTCAGCAGCTGTTCCTCCCGACTTCCCCACACACTTGTAAGTTCCACTTGACCATGTCTTCTGAAAGAGGGGAATAATCAGCTACGTCCGGGAAATGCAACATGCCCAATCCTTCTTACCCCTCTGTGGACAGAATTGGAAGCCCCCCATAGACATAAGATCTCCTCAATTGGTTGGTTCATCCAATTTTGCTCTAATGTTTCTTAATTATTGGTTAAAATTTGAGGCCATTTTATTCTGGTTGCTCTAGTTCATCTTACTTACTTCTTAAGTGCCCCTTACCATTCATTCTACATAGAGGAGGGCACAAGAGCAGAGGGTCCCAATACAAGAATGATATAAAGGCCATTACTATGACACTAACCTATCTATCTGCAGGGCTGGGATGATATGCTGGGTCTGGTGACAGTAACCTATCTGCAGGGCTGGGGTGATATGCTGATTCTGGTGACAGTAACCTATCTATCTGCGGGGCTGGGGTGATATGCTGGTTCTGGTGACAGTAACCTATCTATCTGCAGGGCTGGGGTGATATGCTGGTTCTGGTGACAGTAACCTATCTATCTGCAGGGCTGGGGTGATATGCTGGTTCTGGTGACAGTAACCTATCTATCTGCAGGGCTGGGGTGATATGCTGGTTCTGGTGACAGTAACCTATCTATCTGCAGGGCTGGGGTGATATGCTGGGTCTGGTGACAGTAACCTACCTATCTGCAGGGCTGGGGTGATATGCTGGGTCTGGTGACACTAACCTATCTATCTGCAGGGCTGGGGTGATATACTGGTTCTGGTGACAGTAACCTATCTATCTGCAGGGCTGGGGTGATATGCTGGTTCTGGTGACAGTAACCTATCTATCTGCAGGGCTGGGGTGATATGCTGGTTCTGGTGACAGTAACCTATCTATCTGCAGGGCTGGGGTGATATGCTGGGTCTGGTGACACTAACCTATCTATCTGCAGGGCTGGGGTGATATGCTGGTTCTGGTGACTGTAACCTATCTATCTGCAGGGCTGGGGTGATATGCTGGTTCCGGTGACTCTAACCTATCTATCTGCAGGGCTGGGGTGATATGCTGGTTCTGGTGACACTAACCTATCTATCTGCAGGGCTGGGGTGATATGCTGGTTTTGGTGACACTAACCTATCTATCTGCAGGGCTGGGGTGATATGCTGGTTCTGATGACACTAACCTATCTATCTGCAGGGCTGGGGTGATATGCTGGTTCTGGTGACACTAACCTATCTATCTGCAGGGCTGGGGTGATATGCTGGTTCTGGTGACACTAACCTATCTATCTGCAGGGCTGGGGTGATATGCTGGTTCTGGTGACACTAACCTATCTATCTGCAGGGCTGGGGTGATATGCTGGATCTGGTGACACTAACCTATCTATCTGCAGGGCTGGGGTGATATGCTGGTTCTGGTGACACTAACCTATCTATCTGCAGGGCTGGGGTGATATGCTGGTTCTGGTGACACTAACCTATCTATCTGCAGGGCTGGGGTGATATGCTGGTTTTGGTGACACTAACCTATCTATCTGCAGGGCTGGGGTGATATGCTGGTTCTGGTGACACTAACCTATCTATCTGCAGGGCTGGGGTGATATGCTGGTTCTGATGACACTAACCTATCTATCTGCAGGGCTGGGGTGATATGCTGGTTCTGGTGACACTAACCTATCTATCTGCAGGGCTGGGGTGATATGCTGGTTCTGATGACACTAACCTATCTATCTGCAGGGCTGGGGTGATATGCTGGTTCTGGTGACACTAACCTATCTATCTGCAGGACTGGGGTGATATGCTGGTTCTGGTGACACTAACCTATCTATCTGCAGGGCTGGGGTGATATGCTGGCTCTGGTGACAGTAACCTATCTATCTGCAGGGCTGGGGTGATATGCTGGCTCTGGTGACAGTAACCTATCTATCTGCAGGGCTGGGGTGATATGCTGGGTCTGGTGACACTAACCTATCTATCTGCAGGGCTGGGGGGATATGCTGGCTCTGGTGACAGTAACCTATCTATCTGCAGGGCTGGGGTGATATGCTGGGTCTGGTGACAGTAACCTATCTATCTGCAGGGCTGGGATGATATGCTGGTTCTGGTGACACTAACCTATCTATCTGCAGGGCTGGGATGATATGCTGGTTCTGGTGACACTAACCTATCTATCTGCAGGGCTGGGATGATATGCTGGTTCTGGTGACACTAACCTATCTATCTGCGGGGCTGGGGGGATATGTTGGTTCTGGTGACAGTAACCTATCTGCAGGGCTGGGGTGATATGCTGGTTCTGGTGACAGTAACCTATCTATCTGCAGGACTGGGGTAATATGCTGGTTCTGGTGACACTAACCTATCTATCTGCAGGGCTGGGGTGATATGCTGGGTCTGGTGACACTAACCTATCTATCTGCAGGGCTGGGGTGATATGCTGGTTCTGGTGACAGTAACCTATCTATCTGCAGGGCTGGGGTGATATGCTGGTTCTGGTGACAGTAACCTATCTATCTGCAGGGCTGGGGTGATATGCTGGTTCTGGTGACACTAACCTATCTATCTGCAGGGCTGGGGTGATATGCTGGGTCTGGTGACACTAACCTATCTATCTGCAGGACTGGGGTGATATGCTGGTTCTGGTGACACTAACCTATCTATCTGCAGGGCTGGGGTGATATGCTGGTTCTGGTGACACTATAACCTATCTATCTGCGGGGCTGGGGTGATATGCTGGTTCTGGTGACAGTAACCTATCTATCTGCAGGGCTGGGGTGATATGCTGGTTCTGGTGACAGTAACCTATCTATCTGCAGGGCTGGGGTGATATGCTGGTTCTGGTGACACTAACCTATCTATCTGCAGGGCTGGGGTGATATGCTGGTTCTGGTGACACTAACCTATCTATCTGCAGGGCTGGGGTGATATGCTGGTTCTGGTGACACTAACCTATCTATCTGCAGGGCTGGGGTGATATGCTGGTTCTGGTGACACTAACCTATCTATCTGCAGGGCTGGGGTGATATGCTGGTTCTGGTGACACTATAACCTATCTATCTGCGGGGCTGGGGGCATATGCTGGTTTTGGTGATAGACTCCCTGTAAGGTAGCATTGGGCTGCCTAAGTGAATGGGTCCCTGTGCATAATACTATATGTGTCCTCTTATGTTTCAGCTAATGTATTGGTATATAGAGAGTCTCTCTCTATATTATAGTATTCTATACTGTGAGTATTTCGCCTCCTCTCATAGATAACACTGCAGCCTGTGATTACTGATTTACATATCTGCATTTGTTGGGGAATCTGTTGCAGGAATCTAATTTTAGCTGCAGATTGTCAGTCTGCACGGCCACAGGCCGCAGTAAGTTATCCTCATACATTAAGGCTGCTATACGTGTCTGACCGGCGATTTATCACTTCTTCTTTTTTGCAGTGAAGTATCCCATTTAATACATGAAAACTATAACAATGTGTGAACACACCCTAAGTGTTTCTGCCCCCCCATACAGCCGGTCCTAGCCTGGAAGTAATATACTGTATCTGTTAGAGGCCTCCCCTAAGTATAAGGGCAGGTTCACATGGAACTCCCCTCAAAATCTGCTGCAAATTCCAGCCGGAATCTGCATTTTATGGGAGGCTGAAAGAGAAGTGTCCCGACCCATCGTACCAGTGATCCCAGAACCGATTCAGCCTCAGAATCCGAGTTGCGGGGCTCAGACCGGTCTGAAGCTAAAGCTCTCCTTCAGGGATTCCCGGGGCTGGAATCTGAAGAGGAATCCAAGGCTGAAAACACCCTCAGATTCGTCTGCCAATTACACAGTATGAACGCGTCCTTAGGAGGCCCCTACCCTCACGTCCCACGTAGGCCCTGCGAAAGGACAATAAATGCAGAGACCCCGAACTTGGCGAGCGCCATCCTCAGCCATAATATCCTCGATTCTCCCCAAACTGGCCTGCTTGTCTAGTGGTACACGAAGAGGAACCAAACCATTGTGGAATAGCCATGTGGGCTACCTGTATGGTACCTATGGCCATGTGGGCTACCTGTATGGTACCTATGGCCATGTGGGCTACCTGTATGGTACCTATGGCCATGTGGGCTACCTGTATGGTACCTATGGCCATATGGGCTACCTGTATGTTACCTATGGCCATGTATGCTGCAGATCTTGGGACACAAGTACTATAGGAGAAGGGGAAGCACCAATAGCCCTTCCCCAAGTTTAGCCCTGTGGCCCTTAGTCCTGCCAGCGCCCATACCAGTGAGCTTCATTACATGTCCACGTCGCACCCCGTTACCCTTGTCTAGTGCCCAGAGCAGACTCGGGCCCCGCAGGCTTTATCACTGACACATGGACAACTACCCAGAACTCTTCAGTCTTATCTCGGTTCACATTCCCTCGCTGTCCTCTGTGACCTTCATCACTCTGAGATCTGAGACTCAACCTTGCTGAAATAGAAGGATGCTGCGGCGTGACTGTCCGTACAGATTAATCCTCGAGGCACCTCACATTTTTGACTTTGTTTTTGGATTTCCCTTACAGACACATGAAGCCGTTCCAATCCCAAGACATGACATCTGATAGTGGCCATTAGCTGACTGTGCATGGAGAGGGTTTGTCACAGTCTCACCCGCATTACCCTGTCTAATTATTGTTCAGGCCAGTAGAGATTTCAGGATTTTCTGACACTTAGGCGGATTATGTGGGTTACGTTACCCTGACCTGCCAGGCACATTGCACATTGCACGTTGTACATTGCACGCTGCATTGCTCAGAATCTCTGCAAGCTCGGGAGATTAGAGAATTTGCAATTGATCCCTTGCTTTGATCTCAGAATTAAAACCAGATTTGCAAAGTGTTTTATGGGAAAGAAGAAGATTTAGCAAAGATGTGAGGAGCGGCCGTGTTAGCCGGAAGGCATTTGCAGAGCGTTACATTTCTGCCATGTGTGACATCACTGGATATGATGTGATGGGATAGAAGATCCTGCAGCAGCTTCTTGCAGACGCTTGTTACTTATGTAACTGTAGAAGAAGCTATCCCTGACATGTGGCCATCCAAATCTGTGCCATCCATAGTATGTCGCTCAATTATACACACAGCAACAGGATCCAAGTAAAACTCTCTTGTCACGGTTCATCTCCCTTCCGTTTGTACTGTTTTACATGGTAGAGCAGCAGTTTGTGCTGCAGAGCTGTCACTCTGTAACTAAGACTGTGAAACAGAAACCCTGTACCACTGACATGTTGAATGCACCCATTTGTCTATTTATTCATACTTTTCCAGGAGGAATAACAGAGGAGCAACAAAACAGAAATGGTTATTTTATACCAGATACAAGTATTTACTTAACCAGACGTGATAGCGGTAACAGCGCTCTGTATATTGTATAATGGTGCTCTGTATACTGTATAATGTATAATGGTGTTCTGTATATTGTATAATGGTGCTCTGTATATGATATAATGGTGCTCTGTATATTGTATAATGGTGCTCTGTATACTGTATAATGTATAATGGTGTTCTGTATATTGTATAATGGTGCTCTGTATATGATATAATGGTGCTCTGTACACTGTATAATGGTGCTCTGTATATTGTATAATGGTGCTCTGTATAATGTATAATATATAATGGTGCTCTGTATAATGTATAATGTATAATGGTGCTCTGTATAATGGTACTCTGTATATGATATAATGGTGCTCTGTATATTGTATAATGGTGCTCTGTATACTGTATAATGGTGCTCTGTATACTGTATAATGTATAATGGTGCTCTGTATATGATATAATGGTGCTCTGCATATTGTATAATGGTGCTCTGTATATTGTATAATGGTGCTCTGTATGCTGTATAATGGTGCTCTGTATATTGTATAATGGTGCTCTGTATACTGTATAATGGTGCTCTGTATACTGTATAATGGTGCTCTGTATATGATATAATGGTGCTCTGTATGCTGTATAATGGTGCCCTGTATATTGTATAATGGTGCTCTGTATATGATATAATGGTGCTCTGTATACTGTATAATGTATAATGGTGCTCTGTATACTGTATAATGGTGCTCTGTACACTGTATAATGGTGCTCTGTATACTGTATAATGGTGCTCTGTATACTGTATAATGGTACTCTGTATATTGTATAATGGTGCTCTGTATATTGTATAATGGTGCTCTGTATACTGTATAATGTATAATGGTGCTCTGTATACTGTATAATGGTGCTCTGTATACTGTATAATGTATAATGGTGCTCTGTATATTGTATAATGGTGATCTGTACACTGTATAATGGTGCTCTGTATACTGTATAATGGTGCTCTGTATACTGTATAATGGTGCTCTGTATATTGTATAATGGTGCTCTGTATACTGTATAATGGTGCTCTGTATATGATATAATGGTGCTCTGTATGCTGTATAATGGTGCCCTGTATATTGTATAATGGTGCTCTGTATATGATATAATGGTGCTCTGTATACTGTATAATGGTGCTCTGTATATGATATAATGGTGCTGTGTATACTGTATAATGGTGCTCTGTATACTGTATAATGGTGCTCTGTATAATGTATAATGTATAATGGTGCTCTGTATACTGTATAATGGTGCTCTGTATATGATATAATGGTGCTCTGTATACTGTATAATGGTGCTCTGTATATTGTATAATGGTGCTCTGTATAATGTATAATGGTGCTCTGTATATGATATAATGGTGCTCTGTATACTGTATAATGGTGCTCTGTATAATGTATAATGTATAATGGTGCTCTGTATACTGTATAATGGTGCTCTGTATATGATATAATGGTGCTCTGTATACTGTATAATGGTGCTCTGTATAATGTATAATGGTGCTCTGTATACTGTATAATGGTGCTCTGTATACTGTATAATGTATAATGGTGCTCTGTATATTGTATAATGGTGATCTGTACACTGTATAATGGTGCTCTGTATACTGTATAATGGTGCTCTGTATACTGTATAATGGTACTCTGTATATTGTATAATGGTGCTCTGTATATTGTATAATGGTGCTCTGTATACTGTATAATGTATAATGGTGCTCTGTATATTGTATACTGTATAATGGTGCTCTGTATACTGTATAATGGTGCTCTGTATATTGTATAAAGGTGCTCTGTATACTGTATAATGGTGCTCTGTATATGATATAATGGTGCTCTGTATGCTGTATAATGGTGCCCTGTATATTGTATAATGGTGCTCTGTATATGATATAATGGTGCTCTGTATACTGTATAATGGTGCTCTGTATATGATATAATGGTGCTGTGTATACTGTATAATGGTGCTCTGTATACTGTATAATGGTGCTCTGTATACTGTATAATGTATAATGGTGCTCTGTATACTGTATAATGGTGCTCTGTATATTGTATAATGGTGCTCTGTATATTGTATAATGGTCTCTGTATACTGTATAATGGTGCTCTGTATATGATATAATGGTGCTCTGTATGCTGTATAATGGTGCCCTGTATATTGTATAATGGTGCTCTGTATATGATATAATGGTGCTCTGTATACTGTATAATGGTGCTCTGTATATTGTTTAATGGTGCTCTGTATACTGTATAATGTATAATGGTGCTCTGTATACTGTATAATGGTGCTCTGTATACTGTATACTGTATAATGGTGCTCTGTATATTGTATAATGGTGATCTGTATACTGTATAATGGTGCTCTGTATACTGTATAATGGTGCTCTGTATACTGTATAATGTATAATGGTGCTCTGTATACTTTATAATGGTGCTCTGTATATTGTATAATGGTGCTCTGTATACTGTATAATGGTGCTCTGTATATTGTATAATGGTGCTCTGTATACTGTATAATGGTGCTCTGTATACTGTATAATGTATAATGGTGCTCTGTATATTGTATAATGGTGCTCTGTATACTGTATAATGGTGCTCTGTATATGATATAATGGTGCTCTGTATATTGTATAATGGTGCTCTGTATATTGTATAATGGTGCTCTGTATATTGTATAATGTATAATGGTGCTCTGTATACTATATAATGGTGTCCTGTATATGATATAAAGGTGATCTGTATGCTGTATAATGGTGCTCTTTATACTGTATAATGGTGCTCTGTATATGATATAATGGTGCTCTGTATACTGTATAATGGTGCTCTGTATATGATATAATGGTGCTTTGTATACTGTATAATGGTGCTCTGTATACTGTATACTGTATAATGGTACTCTGTATATGATATAATGGTGCTCTGTATACTGTATAATGGTGCTCTGTATATTGTATAATGGTGCTCTGTATGCTGTATAATGGTGCCCTGTATATTGTATAATGGTGCTCTGTATATGATATAATGGTGCTCTGTATACTGTATAATGGTGCTCTGTATATTGTATAATGGTGCTCTGTATATTGTATAATGGTGCTCTGTATACTGTATAATGTATAATGGTGCTCTGTATACTGTATAATGGTGCTCTGTATACTGTATAATGGTGCTCTGTATATTGTATACTGTATAATGGTGCTCTGTATACTGTATAATGGTCCTCTGTATATGATATAATGGTGCTCTGTATATTGTATAATGGTGCTCTGTATAATGTATAATGGTGCTCTGTATATAGTATAATGGCGCTCTGTATATGATATAATGGTGCTCTGTATACTGTATAATGGTGCTCTGTATATGATATAATGGTGCTCTGTATACTGTATAATGGTGCTCTGTATATTGTATAATGGTGCTCTGTATATTGTATAATGTATAATGGTGCTCTGTATACTGTATAATGGTGCTCTGTATATGATATAATGGTGCTCTGTATACTGTATAATGGTGCTCTGTATATTGTATAATGGTGCTCTGTATATTGTATAATGTATAATGGTGCTCTGAATACTATATAATGGTGTCCTGTATATGATATAAAGGTGATCTGTATACTGTATAATGGTGCTCTGTATACTGTATAATGGTGCTCTGTATACTGTATAATGTATAATGGTGCTCTGTATATTGTATAATGGTGCTCTGTATACTGTATAATGGTGCTCTGTATATGATATAATGGTGCTCTGTATACTGTATAATGGTGCTCTGTATATTGTATAATGGTGCTCTGTATATTGTATAATGTATAATGGTGCTCTGTATACTATATAATGGTGTCCTGTATATGATATAAAGGTATCTGTTACTGTTATGGTGCTCTGTATTTGTTTGGTGCTGTATACTGTATAATGGTGCTCTGTATATTGTATAATGGTGATCTGTATACTGTATAATGTGTGCTCTGTATACTGTATAATGGTGCTCTGTATACTGTATAATGGTGCTCTGTATATTGTATAATGGTGGGCCTGTATTATAATGGTGCTCTGTATATGGTATAATGGTGCTCTGTATATTGTATAATGGTGCTCTGTATATTGTATAATGGTGCTCTGTATATTGTATAATGTATAATGGTGTCTCTGTATACTATATAATGGTGTCCTGTATATGATATAATGGTGCTCTGTATACTGTATAATGGTGCTCTGTATACTGTATAATGGTGCTCTGTATATGATATAATGGTGCTCTGTATATTGTATAATGGTGCTCTGTATACTGTATAATGGTGCTCTGTATATGGTATAATGGTGCTCTGTATATTGTATAATGGTGCTCTGTATATGATATAATGGTGCTCTGTATACTGTATAATGTATAATGGTGCTCTGTATACTATATAATGGTCCCTGTATATGATATAATGGTGCTCTGTATCTGTATAATGGTGCTCTGTATACTGTATAATGGTGTCCTCTCTGTATATGATATAATGGTGCTCTGTATATTGTATAATGGTGCTCTGTATACTGTATAATGGTGCTCTGTATATGGTATAATGGTGCTCTGTATATTGTATAATGGTGCTCTGTATATGATATAATGGTGCTGTGTATACTGTATAATGGTGCTCTGTATATTGTATTATGGTGCTCTGTATTTTGGACATATTTTGAACTTCTTTTGACTAGTATTACTGCAACGCCTATTTATGATGTCACTGCACCTTCATGTTACATGTTTTGCACGTGTTAGTTTAGAAATGGATACTCACCTCTACAGTCTACCAGATATATCTATACTCACCTCTACAACCTATCATATATATGTATACTGGTCTCTACCATCTATCAGATATATGTACAGGATACTCACCTCTACTGTCTGCCACATACAGTGGGGAAAAAAGTATTTAGTCAGCCCCCAATTGTGCAAGTTCTCCCACTTATACAGATGAGGCCAGCCTGTAATTGTCATCATAGGTAGACCTCAACTATGAGAGACAAAATGAGAAAACTAATCCAGAGAATCACATTGTCTGATTTTTAAAGAATTTATTTGCAAATTATGGTGGAAAATAAGTATTTGGTCAATAACAACAGTTCATCTCAATCCTTTGTTCTATCTCCTTTGTTTCTCCTTTGTTGGCAATGACAGAGGTGAAACGTTTCCTGTAAGTCTTCACAAGGTTGGCACACACTGTTGCTGGTATGTCGGCCCATTCCTCCATGCAGATCTCCTCTAGAGCAGGGATGTTTTGGGGCTGTCGCTGGACAACACGGACTTTCTACTCCCTCCAAAGGTTTTCTATGGGGTTGAGATCTGGAGATTGGCTAGGCCACTCCAGGACCTTGAAATGCTTCTTACGATGCCGCTCCTTCGTTGCCCTGGCGGTGTGCTTGGGATCATTGTCATGCTGAAAGACCCAGCCACGTTTCATCTTCAATGCCCTTGCTGATGGAAGGAGGTTTGCACTCACAATCTCACCATACATGGCCCCATTCATTCTTTCATGTACACGGATCAGTCGTCCTGGTCCCTTTGCAGAGAAACAGCCCCATACATGATGTTGTCACCCCATGCTTCACAGTAGGTCTGGTGTTCTCTGGATACAACTCAGCATTCACTCTCCTCCAAACACCACGAGTTGTGTTTCTACCAAACACTTCTACTTTGGTTTCATCTGACCATATGACATTCTCCCAATACTCTTCTGGAACATCCAAATGCTCTCTAGCAAACTTCAGACGGGCCCGGATATGTACTGGCTTAAGCAGGGGGACACGTCTGGCACTGCAGGATCTGAGTCCCTGGCGGCGTAGTGTGTTACTGACGGTAGCCTTTGTTACGTTAGTCCCAGCTTTCTGCAGGTCACTCACTAGGTCCCCCCGTGGGGTTCTGGGATTTTTGCTCACCGTTCTTGTGATCATTTTGACCCCACGGGGGTGAGATCTTGCGTGGAGCCCCTGATGGAGGGAGATTATCAGTGGTCTTGTATGTCTTCCATTTTCTAATTATTGCTCCCACAGGTGATTTCTTCACACCAAGCTGCTTGCCTATTGCAGATTCAGTCTTCCCAGCCTGGTGCAGGGCTACCATTTTGTTTCTGGTCCTTCCACAGCTCTTTGGTCTTCACCATAGTGGAGTTTGGAGTGTGACTGAGGTTGTGGACAGGAGTCTTTTACACTGATAACAATGTCACACAGGAGCCATTACTACAGGTAATGAGTGGAGGACAGAGGAGCCTCTTAAAGGAGAAGTTACAGGGCTGTGAGACAGAAATCTTGCTTGTTTGTAGGTGACCAAATACTTATTTTCCACCATAATTTGCAAATAAATTCTTAAAAAATCAGACAATGTGATTTTCTGGATTAGTTTTCTCATTTTGTCTCTCATAGTTGAGGTCTACCTATGATGACAATTACAGGCCGGCCTCATCTTTATAAGTGGTAGAACTTGCACAATTGGGGGCTGACTAAATACTTTTTTTCCCCACTGTATATATATACTCATCTTTACTGTCTATCAGATATATGTATACTCTCCTCTACAGTATATCAGATATAGGTATTCTCACCTCTGCAGCCTATCATATATATGTATACTGGTCTCTACCATCTGTGAGATATATATATACTTACCTCTACTATCTATCATATATATATGTATACTCACCTCTACTGTCTATTATATATATGTATACTCACCTCTACTGTCTATTATACAGTATATATATGTATTCTCCCCCCTAATGTTAACTCCGTTCACTTTTTACGCCGCACACTCCTCGGGGTCACATGGGTAACAGGTGGTCTCTGAACCGCAGCTGAGAATCGTAACTCCAGGAGAAGGTAAGTAAAAGTCGAATATGAGAGACTTGGAAATGTCTTAAAACTAAAAATAGAAAAGTTTTGACAACAGTCAGGAAACTCTAGAAGCCGAGGCCATAAAGTGAAGGGGGGCGCCGGAGCGAGGGGAATCCATTTTAGACCGGACTGGGTCATAATTGTGGCCTAGAGTTACATCCAGAATGTCTTCCCCAGATGATGAGAAGTCCCAGGAGGAGAAGACACAGCCCAGAAAATCTCCCGAATCCAGGGCCCAATACAATACAAGAAGAAGAACCTCTATAGAGTGACTATAGAATCTATAGAGTGGGGACTATACATGGAAGTTCTAAAGCCCCAGCCTCCCCCTCCCTTCCTCAGACCTGTACACCATTGCATTAAGTTGTATATCAGCCCCTTAGGCAGTGTCTTAGACACCTATATAACATGGAGCCTATATCTCACAAACAGCGCCTCTGCTCTCCATGTGCTGGAGATTAAAGTATATCAACACTACACATGTGAACATGGACATAACCATCAGGGTAACAGACATGGCAGCTGCTATGGGGCCCAACAAGGGGAGCAATTTCCACTGAGACCTCGGGCGAGAATAATGATAACTGTGGGTGATGGACAGGGATGTGGAAAACTGACTGCACCTCCATTACTATACTGTGACATCATAAAGCCTGCATGTGACATCATTATCATCACTATCTGCATATACTGTATTATGATATCACAGTGTAGAGAGCAATTGTTAGTGTGTGTATTATCCTGTACTGTGACATCACTGTGTGTATTATCCTGTACTGTGACATCACTGTGTGTATTATCCTGTACTATGACATCACTGTGTGTATTATCCTGTACTGTGACATCACTGTGTGTACTATCCTGTACTGTGACATCACTGTGCGTATTATCCTGTACTGTGACATCACTGTGTGTATTATCCCTGTACTGTGACATCACTGTGCGTATTATCCTGTACTGTGACATCACTGTGCGTATTATCCTGTACTGTGACATCACTGTGTGTATTATCTCTGTACTGTGACATCACTGTGTGTATTATCCTGTACTGTGACATCACTGTGTGTATTATCCTGTACTGTGACATCACTGTGCGTATTATCCTGTACTGTGACATCACTGTGTGTATTATCCCTGTACTGTGACATCACTGTGTGTATTATCCTGTACTGTGACATCACTGTGTGTATTATCCTGTACTGTGACATCACTGTGCGTATTATCTCTGTACTGTGACATCACTGTGTGTATTATCTCTGTACTGTGACATCACTGTGTATTATCTCTGTACTGTGACATCACTGTGTGTATTATCTCTGTACTGTGACATCACTGTGTGTATTATCCTGTACTGTGACATCGCTGTGTGTATTATCTCTGTACTGTGACTTCACTGTGTGTATTATCCTGTACTGTGACATCACTGTGTGCATTATCTCTGTACTGTGACATCACTGTGAGTATTATCCCTGTACTGTGACATCACTGTGTGTATTATCCTGTACTGTGACATCACTGTGTATATTATCCTGTACTGTGACATCACTGTGTGTATTATCCTGTACTGTGACATCACTGTGTGTATTATCCTGTACTGTGACATCACTGTGTGTATTATCCCTGTACTGTGACATCACTGTGTGTATTATCCTGTACTGTGACATCACTGTGTGTATTATCCTGTACTGTGACATCACTGTGTGTATTATCTCTGTACTGTGACATCACTGTGTGTATTATCCCTGTACTGTGACATCACTGTGTGTATTATCCTGTACTGTGACATCACTGTGTGTATTATCCTGTACTGTGACATCACTGTGTGCATTATCTCTGTACTGTGACATCACTGTGAGTATTATCCCTGGACTGTGACATCACTGTGTGTATTATCCTGTACTGTGACATCACTGTGTGTATTATCCTGTACTATGACATCACTGTGTGTATTATCCTGTACTGTGACATCACTGTGTGTATTATCATGTACTGTGATGTCACTGTGTGTATTATCCTGTACTGTGACATCACTGTGTGTATTATCTCTGTACTGTGACATCACTGTGTGTATTATCCTGTACTGTGACATCACTGTGTGTATTATCATGTACTGTGACGTCACTGTGTGTATTATCCTGTACTATGACATCACTGTGTGTATTATCTCTGTACTGTGACATCACTGTGTGTATTATCCTGTACTATGACATCACTGTGTGTATTATCCTGTACTGTGACATCACTGTGTGTATTATCTCTGTACTGTGACATCACTGTGTGTATTATCCTGTACTGTGACATCACTGTGTGTATTATCATGTACTGTGACGTCACTGTGTGTATTATCCTGTACTATGTCATCACTGTGTGTATTATCTCTGTACTGTGACATCACTGTGTGTATTATCCTGTACTATGACATCACTGTGTGTATTATCTCTGTACTGTGACATCACTGTGTGTATTATCCTGTACTATGACATCACTGTGTGTATTATCCTGTACTGTGACATCACTGTGTGTATTATCTCTGTACTGTGACAT
Source organism: Leptodactylus fallax (assembly GCA_947044405.1). Taxonomy (NCBI): domain Eukaryota; kingdom Metazoa; phylum Chordata; class Amphibia; order Anura; family Leptodactylidae; genus Leptodactylus; species Leptodactylus fallax. The sequence continues at coordinate 1,125 of CAMRHE010001039.1, read as the reverse complement.
CACTGTGTGTATTATCCTGTACTGTGACATCACTGTGTGTATTATCATGTACTGTGACGTCACTGTGTGTATTATCCTGTACTATGACATCACTGTGTGTATTATCTCTGTACTGTGACGTCACTGTGTGTATTATCCTGTACTATGACATCACTGTGTGTATTATCCTGTACTGTGACATCACTGTGTGTATTATCCTGTACTGTGACATCACTGTGTATATTATCCTGTACTGTGACATCACTGTGTGTATTATCTCTGTACTGTGACATCACTGTGTGTATTATCCTGTACTGTGACATCACTGTGTGTATTATCTTTGTACTGTGACATCGCTGTGTGTATTATCTCTGTACTGTGACATCACTGTGTGTATTATCCTGTACTGTGACATCACTGTGTGTATTATCCTGTACTGTGACATCACTGTGTGTATTATCCTGTACTATGACATCGCTGTGTGTATTATCTCTGTACTGTGACATCACTGTGTGTATTATCTCTGTACTGTGACATCGCTGTGTGTATTATCCCTGTACTGTGACGTCACTGTGTGTATTATCCTGTACGGTGACATCACTGTGTGTAGACCAGAATTTTTTAGGTGAGAGCACACCACTATGGATGGCCACATCCTCTTTGGGGTGTGACAAACCCCTTTATTGTGTGTCATTGCCCTTTTTGTGACATCCACAAGCTAATGTGTTGGCCACACACATTTTTGGGACATAAAACGATAGGGAGTCTGATGGATGAAGGAGCTTTCAGCCAGGCCCGGGCGGTCGCCTGGTACGTGTGGTCCTCCAGACCTTTGGGCCGTGTCGTGCACCAGGGTTGAACTCTTCCTCTGCGACGTTCCTGGCGAGGATTCTCCAATCCTTGTGTCTCGCACTGCCCTAGGACAATCCCGGGATCTGTACAAACTAAAGGGGCCAACTGAGCATGGGGCGTAAATGTATAACTCAGCAACAAAGGTGGCGATAACTGGCCCAGACACCATGTATTACTGTGCGGCAGTCAGCCAAGGTTGTGCGGGGGTATCAGCAGCCAGGCGTCCGTATAAGATGAACTTGTCCCCGTCTGTTCATTATCACACCTGCAGGCCATGGCCGCTGTCTGCAATGA